>NQII01008357.1:5766-17240 GCA_002778355.1 Clitarchus hookeri
AGGCCTAAGCCGCGGGACATGTGTCACGGCGATCTGCCACCTGCCTCGTGGCGCGTGTCGTCTGAGACGCGCTCGCAAAGTGGGTCAGCGAGGCTTCAGTTCCAAAAGACGTCACATATCAAGGTATATAAATGAAAATCATCTGTATTCACTGCTCGACGTACGCATCGTCGACCCACGAATTGCAGCGAGCTAGGAAACCCCACCACTTGACATACGACCATCCATTACGTCGTTTCAGCACCTTCTAGTCCAAATACACATCAGGAAACTTTGTAGGCAGGATTTTATCTACGTAGAAACTCCCATGGATTGGAACACNTTCTAGTCCAAATACACATCAGGAAACTTTGTAGGCAGGATTTTATCTACGTAGAAACTCCCATGGATTGGAACACTATTCAGATCCTCGAGAAAGTAAGTCCTCGGAGCCTAGTTGCATATACGTGGAACACGAAAGTGTTCAGGGCTTCAATTCGCTATAACTCCATTCTCGAAGATGCCTTTTTGTTTGGAGATGTGCACCCTGTTCCAACCTTAGCTTTACGCTTGCATGGGTCACTCATCTTCGGAATAGCATACATGGCTTGAAGAATGGAGTCTGCCTTGACATCTTAGGGCTTCATGCGTGTGGTCGAGTACACTGAGAGTTATATTTACGTACGAGTTTTGGGAGTATATCCAACCANTTCTAGTCCAAATACACATCAGGAAACTTTGTAGGCAGGATTTTATCTACGTAGAAACTCCCATGGATTGGAACATTATTCAGATCCTCGAGAAAGTAAGTCCTCGGAGCCTAGTTGCATATACGTCGTACACGAAAGTGTTCAGGGCTTCAATTCTCTATAACTCCATTTTCGAAGATGCCTTTCTGTTTGGAGATGTGCACCCTGTTCCAACCTTAGCTTTACGCTTGCATGGGTCACTCATCTTCGGAATAGCATACATGGCTTGAAGAATGGAGTCTTCCTTGACGTCTTAGGGCTTCATGCGTGTGGTCGAGTACACTGAGAGTTATATTTACGTACGAGTTTTGGGAGTATATCCAACCACTTGTAGTTGCCATTTGCAGCGAAATGCCTCCACATCTTGCCCTTCATAGTCATATTGAACCTCACGTCAGTAGAAGCTTTGTGATTGCGGTATGTAGAATAATGATTTATGTTATGTTTCTTCATCAGGGCCTTGAACTTTGCATTGTAGAATTCCTTGCCCTGGTCTGTTTGTAGATTGGTCGGGGTTTGTCCTTTGCGCAATACATCCGATATGGCCTCGGTGACATTATGTGCATTCTTCGACTTGACAGACCTGACCCAGGCGAATTTCCTATATGCATCGATGACATTTAACATGTATTTGTAGCCCGTTGACCTGAGAATACGTTATCATCTCCACGAGGTCGGCTTGAAATGGGTCGTTTATAACACTTTTCACAACCTTGTGGTTACGGTAGTCGCAACTCGCAGATGAGTGCAGTTCATTGGCGATTCTCAATCGACTCACTCTATGTAACTTCCCTCCTTCAGTTCTTCGATGATTGAAATTATCTCGTTAGTGTGAGAATAATTTACAATCCTTTGTGAAAAGAGCAATAGTTGCAGCCTATTGACCAGCTCGTTCGGGTCGTCCCAGAATATGTAGTCGGTGTTATTGTTGTCGTCTATCTTCTTCAGACCTTCGCCGCTTTTCAGTGCTAGGTCACTGAAGAGGTCTTCGAGAATGTCGATTTTTTTCGTGATATTCGTCCTTATAAACACCTGTCTCATGATTATTACCTTGGTAACGTGCATGCATAAGTTTNGATTTTTTTCGTGATATTCGTCCTTATAAACACCTGTCTCATGATTATTACCTTGGTAACGTGCATGCATAAGTTTGAGCAATGTCTTGTATTCCAGCAGGTTGGATTCTGTAAATTCTATCTGTCGGCAATTTGCTTTTGAACACTCGTCATGTGCTCGTCCATGACCATTATATCGCAGACGATCTCTGACTTCACACGTTCCATCTTCGTCTTGAGCTCGGACAGAAGGTTGCGAAAGAATGTGTTGTTCATTCTACATACTGCGCAATACCGAGGNCCATCTTCGTCTTGAGCTCGGACAGAAGGTTGCGAAAGAATGTGTTGTTCATTCTACATACTGCGCAATACCGAGGACGAAATTTTTAGTAGCAGCATAATCGGATCGTTCGGGTTCGCTTAACATTTTGAATATTTCGTATATCAGCTTCGCTGGTTCCATGATCCATTGGTACTAGACAACTTCCATCTTCGTCTTTGTCAAGATGCAGCTTGAGACTGCTTTGCCTTAAGTTAGATATGCTATAACACATTCTCGATGGTCGGCGATGAACTGATAGAATCCCTGACGGTACCTGACCATTATATAGGGGACAGTACTTTATAATCGTCAAAATCCGTACTTGTCTTCCAAACACAAGGCACACATATACTTAAAATCCAATAATGTAATGTCCCTATTTACATGATCTTCGTAAACATGTCGCAAATTCATATCGTCCATGCGAAAAAACACTAACATGTTTGCAATGTTATGGAGCAGCTGTTTGGGTATGCGCGATAAAGTCTGACCGAGATACACAGAGTCCATTTTTCGCATGCTGCCCCATGCTAAAGTACTCCTGGACGCATTTTTGCTTCTCGCAGGCATTGTTATCAAAGACAAATACCGAATTTGGTAATGCTTCACTCGGTGGCACAACTGCATAAATATCGTTGCAAGGGAAATAACTCACACCATCCACAGCTTGCAGTACTTGTGCCAGTCGCTGATATTTCGGTTGCTGGAGCGATTTCGAATATAGGTACACATTCTTGAACCGAAGGCCATTCTCTTCTTCCGGCAGACTCAGTAGGACGCATATTTTACCACAGTCTGATGGTCCCACGATAATGCAGCGGACTGGAGATATCTTCATCTTCAGCATTAATGTGTATGGGTAGAGTAACATCTTGCTTCATAATATGTGTGTTACCACTACTATCTTGCGATGTGTGCGGTGCTAACTGTGGTATGTGCAGTGCTAACTGCAATGCTGATTGCAGTGTGTGGGGTGCTAACTGCAGTGCTAACTGNAACTCTAAGATATTCCCCGTTAAAAGTGGTAATGTCTCCCATGAAGTAACATTACCCGTAGTCTCTTATTATATAGACGACATTGGAAAGTACATTGAAGATTCGCTGTCCCCCGAAACAGGATTCGAACTACATGGGACTCTCAACACTCTGAACAGTGTCATAATATGCAGTGAAGTTATCAACTTTACGAAACCAGATACTTTGTGTCGTCGTGGCATGTAAACATATTGCTGGTCAATGTGATATGAATAAACTGCAATTTAGCGAGTGGCACATAACTTAAGGGCAAGCTGAGCAATACGCTGCACGAATTTTTTGCCTTTAATTCCTCTAAGTTTTAAACTGGTCGTAGCACCACAAGGCATCATTTTCATTCTGGTTGTCGCGAAGAGAGCACACGACGTGCTCGTGAAACTCGTCGCCTGTTTCTAAGGAGTTAACACATGCTAGCGAGATTTTCCTGCGCAGTCTCGGCTTCAAAGTCAATCGCCATGGAAGATTACCTAAACATCGAATAGCCAGTCATTTCTGAAGACAGCGTAACAAAATTAGAACTTCCAGCATACCAGTCTTTCCTGATCTGATCATACACACTACTGCCATCGGAAGTTCAGATTGTGGTCCAACATCAATATATCATCTCTCTTCCTTGACAGTCTTCCCTGTGAATTAGGGGGACCCTGACGAAAGAAGTTTGCTTCTGAGAAACCGAGGTACATTATCGTTGGGCTACATACTGAAAGACCACGTAATGTTTGTGTGAGTCGTTCGCATTTCTACACATGTCAAAAAGAAAATGTGAAAATATTTTTTTAATGCCGACAGCTATCTGTACATTGACATGAACATGGAATTTGAAAATGGCATATCAGATGTATGCTCAATTCCAAAATGAATATAATGGACGCCCCAATCCACGATAATGAGCCCTGATACTTTCAAGAGTTTAGCCCAGCTCATGGTATTCGATGTTAGTAAACAGGACAAATGTGTTACCACCAATGGGATCGACTGCAGGATCAAAATCACTACACATGGAAATATCCCTACTGACATGTATGCATTCTGCCTGATAATTCATGACCGGCTTGTATCATACAATTGCTGTGACAAGCTTGTCAAAATACTGCCGTGAGCACAGCTGAGAATATATCAATACAACTGTTCACATACTAAAAATATTTATTCGTCTACGAGCATCTTAAGTTTCAAGATGTACTGTAATCTGCACGGTTTCCAGAGTCAAAATGGCTTTGTGCCCATGGAGATCGCAGTATCCTACGACAACGATGGCAAAACACGCATCTGCTCCTTCCGTCCTGCTTATTAGTGGAAACTGTTGACCAACAAGAGTAAGGAAACAAATGCCTGGCTAACCACTCCCAGACAGGAGTGGGACAAAAGCAAGATTATATACCATCAGGTGGGAAATGGGGTGCGAGACTTGCTGATGCAGTAGCATCCTTCGTTTCGCAAGCTGACGAAACTTTCCGCTATTCGCATTGTCATGTCTGCGACAGGTCAGATCTGACTGGGTCTGCATACTGAAGAACGTGCAGCTGCTGCACAAATGGTGTGCCTCGTACTTGGACTGGGAATCGACTGCCTACGACTAGACNTACTGAAGAACGTGCAGCTGCTGCACAAATGGTGTGCCTCGTACTTGGACTGGGAATCGACTGCCTACGACTAGACATGAAGTAACCTATCTTCTCGAAATGTGGGGAAATTTAGTTTTTCATATGGTGGCACACCTGATTGACATTCATATTATTTATAAGTGGAAAAAATCGACGAACTCGTTTAGTCTTCGCCTAGAGGTCTTATCAACACCATGACTCCATTCTGCCCTACGAACATTTATGCAAGCACCAAGCCACACTACAATAGCATGGAGTATAGTTTCATCACATAAGATGGATATCTGCACACCTACACCGAGACCTGCGATGGTTGCGGCATGCAGCTTTAGCTATTTGCATGCTTTCCAATCGTCTACGAACCAACACAGTTTCAAATGGACTGTCAAGGAACAACGGCCTGTATCGTGTTCCACACGAGGCCACAGACGCAGTTTCCCTGCACCGTGGACCAAATCATCGTCTGGCACAGACTCATGCTACCATCTAGGTGACAGGCTATGTATTGGATTCACTCCAGGCGGGCACGAACAATCGGTCCACTCTTAGCAAACAGGGTCCAAGACGGATGCCGCCAGCTAGACGACCAGACGCCGCCGATTGCATTGCCGACGCTAGGCACTCGTGTCAGTACAAATCATGGATGATTCTGCATCTGGTTCCAGAGATGAACCGGCACCCACTCGTCGACAACCAGTAATGTGTACTCCCGAGGCTGCTGATCCAGTTCTGCTACCGACCGGCCTGGTGTCGATGAGCCAGATGTTAGTACTACAATCATAGAGCAATCTATCAAATAGGAGTTAAGTCTACACTGCAATGATAATGTGATGTATGGTGAATCGGAGACATGTACTCCCGAGCTGCTGCTTGTGTCGAAGGTCTTCGTAGCAATCCTGTGATTTGTGCGGACCTACATAATGCATTGCTGCTTACCGCCTTACAAGAATTGTTCAGCCTTATACGAAATACCCAAAAATCATAATTGAAGATCTGCAGATTAACNTGCTTACCGCCTTACAAGAATTGTTCAGCCTTATACGAAATACCCAAAAATCATAATTGAAGATCTGCAGATTAACACAATACGTAATTTGGAATCTGTTCAAAGAAAATTAATTAAAAAAATTAATATTTTTGCTAATTATATATATTATTATGTGAACAACCAATTATGTTAAAAAAATTTGTTTTATTTATTTCAAAAAATACCTCAGATAAAAAATTCTTTCAAATAAAATTATTTACAGTTAAAAATATATAAAAAAAATTGAATTTGACAATTTAGATGACCTCATCACCATTCGGTACAGGTCGATAGCACTCTTGTCGATAGTAAATTATCTCTGGTGGATGAAACATGAGTTATCAGTGCGCTCTAGTTGATGCTACTAAAAATAAATGGACAGTAGATATGGCATGGCATGGCATAGAAGGGGTCGAGCAAACTAGAGTAATTTGCTCACAGCACCACCTATACTTCAAAAACATTTACAAATATGGCTACCACCTGGTGGCTAAATCACCAGCCTGCCTAGTGGAGAAATTTATTGTTAATACACTAGTGCCATCTAGGTCTTGAAAATGTAAACAAAGACAAACGAAAAAAAACTAAGATGCTTGCATATGATTATATGAGTATGTGTGAGGGGGGCAGAGGCCTACCTACTAATTAACCAATGAGAAATTTTGGTGGCGGGTCAGTCGTCTGCTGGACGTGGTGATTATAAAACGTACAGAATGTTTTAATATACATTTTAATATACATTTTTTAAAATGAGTTTTTATTTATAATTTTTTAGATTTTTCAAATTATTTTTTTTTTAATTCCCGAATTTTTACGATTTATTGGATTTTTCAGTTCATGGTTATTAAAGGTTACAGGCACATGGTCTAGGTCATGGTCATGTGTCAAAATCAAGGTCATGGGTCAAAATCAAGGTCATCTGGATCTAACATGGTGGTCTGGTGCCGTCACAACATGGCGGCCGCCCGGCACCGGTGCCAGGTGTTGATTTTTCCCCATTTAAAATACATTGTGCAAGACTCATCATAACTAATCTACTAATTCATATTAATGGTATCTTGGAAAAACGAATATTGGAAGAAACAAAAACGACAAATTAAAAGTTACAGATGAAACTAATGAGCCTACTTTCCTTGATATGGATGTAACGTGTTTTGATAACGTTCTTAAATTATTAGTTTGTATATAGGTCTTGACGTCTCGGTGACATAGACATCATTATAAATGGAACCAGAAACATAACAATAACTAGTAAGACAATTGCATACATACGTGCGTTTCCAGGGACTCGAAACCAGAGCACCCCGTACCGTACGCTGGCAGGCAAACAACTGCATTACCTCGTGGTGTTGCTTAAATATTTTAACTAGAATATGGCGTTGAAGGGGTGGTAATAATTCGGTTTGAGACACCCTCGGACGATAAAAGAGGTCCACTAAAGCCGATATCACCTGATAGTTTCTGTATAACTTGCTCGTGTACCAGTTTCTATAAGGCCTGGAATAAGAACCGGTATACTAGCCGCTATACGAGCCACCATGTGCAAATTCATATATTACACGACAATAGCTGCTGTACTAGCATGAGGCACGCTTGGTGGACGCACAGATGAGCGTATGGTTCACAGTGAATATAGACCCTACTTGATGAACTAGCGACTAGTATTCGTGCACTGAACAAATTACGCTCATGTCAGTACTGCTGCACAATGGAAATATCAAAATGGGATTAATGTATTTTGAACCTTTTAAAATATTTATGTATATGAACGATCGTTATTTATTTGTTCAAGCATTTGCATGAGTTTTATCAGTTCGTAAAACGTATTTATTACTTAACATTAAGTAATGACATCGGTTTTAAAATAATTAACGTAGTTTAGATCCTACGCCTACAAAATATTGCCTTCTTTCATAGCCGATACTTTGCCACTGCGCTAGCACAGCACAGCATAATAAATTTAAATATAGTATGAGTTCGTTTGAAATTTGATTGCATTACGTTTTCCGTTATGTGCAGTCTGCTTAGACTGGAATATACCGGTAAACAGTATTCAAAAGTTAAGTCCTAAATGAATATGTCGTACCATAAATTTATATGAATTAATAAGAACTTCATTAATGGATAATCGATATAGACCGTCCTTTTGGCCTTCATAAATGATTTTCAAATAGTGGTTGCGCCAAGCGTCCGACGCTATGTAAATGCAATACGAGTGATCAACACTAATATGAAAACTGCGACTGAAAATACGACAGAACCTATTGCGAAGAATGATATGAAATATAGCAGGCAAAACTTGGGGTGATGGCTACCATACGTGTGATAATAGTTTAACCTATTGTCATTAGAAACGGATCAAGGAATGCACCACTGCATGTAGTTAAGAACCTTGCCAGCATTCTCTTGGAGCGATTTCAGCAAACCATTGGACATTTAATTCAGGATGGCGAGACCGCAAATAGAAGCTAAGTCCTCTCAAATGAGAGTTTTGTGTGTTCCCACGTAAAAAATGGTTTATTTATATGTAGTTATACAATTTTCAATTCCTCATTAAACTTCCCGTTAGTATTTTTGATACTAATAGACACTTCACTGGGGACTCAANTTATACAATTTTCAATTCCTCATTAAACTTCCCGTTAGTATTTTTGATACTAATAGACACTTCACTGGGGACTCAAAACCGGGAATTCTTGCGCCGTAGACCAGCACACAACCAACTACGCTACGTAGGTCGACCCCATAGTCACCTTGCTCGGTGGCAATGTTAGTAGCTGGTAAAGCAGCTGCTATACCAGAATAAGCAGAAGTTGTTATGGGTAGGTATACACAAGAGAAACAGCGTGACTGAACCTTTCGATGTAGACGTACCAATTCGCCAATTGGCTGCGAGAAATGAGCCTTTGTGTCTGACTGGCTACTCTGTGCGGTGGACGATTCCCTATTGGCTGGGATGCCGGCAAACAAGCAAGTTACCAGGCACTGACTGGCGAACCACGTTACACGTCGCTGCCCAATACACCATTTTCCTGGCGTATGCGACGATGCAAGCGACTGTTTTACTTCTGTATTTTTTGATATTATATTTTGTGGAATAGTGCCGTGAAACACGGCCATTAGCGGTCCAGCAACTAAAGAGCTTACTGCTGCAAGATATCAGCCCCATATATTTAACTGTTAATGGCATCGAATAACTTGCATCACAGCTATCTAAATAAGTAAAATAAAGGGGATTATTTATAAACATGGATCACAATTACCTAAGCACTTCATATACCAACCTCTGAAAAAAATAATTTCTGCCTTAGCTGTTTACACTGTAACGCAAGCGTAGGCAGGAAAACTTAAAGTACGTAATTTGGCAGCGAATGATAAGAAGTAATTAATTATTTATATCGTAATGTTGTTAAAAGACTAGAGTTAAAATTATTGCAAACTTGCATGTGTAACTTGATTGAAGTCCTGACACCGGTGCATGCCAATATTAATAATGAAATGTGACGAGAACATTCACAGTGGGCTGAATGAACAAACTAAGTTATGTCTCCAAACGTGCTCAATTACGACGCTGCTAAAACACAATTTCGGCAGTGTTAATTTTTACACCTTGAGTTGAGTTGAGAGATATAGGCGACTCTTAACAACGAGGTCTTGAGAGCCGATCATTGTGAAATGAGGTGAGAATGGAGCAGTGCCAGAATGCAAGGGCGGGGGACATGAGATCCCCGAGAATACCCGCTGACCAGCGGCATCGTCCAGCACGATTCCTGAGAGTGGAGGTGAGGTTATCGAATTTAATTAAGTCATCTGCGCATGTCCTCAAAAACTACCCACAGAACTTTAAAGATTTCATTTTCAAAGAGAGTCGAGAGCGTTTTTATACATTCAGCTTTTCAACAGACGTGTACATAATTTTTTTAAAAATGTAACGTAACATATACAGATGCAGTAAAACTTGATCCAAGGTACNTCAACAGACGTGTACATAATTTTTTTTTAAATGTAACGTAACATATACAGATGCAGTAAAACTTGATCCAAGGTAGTGTTCTAGCATTTGAAGGCACGTATATATGCAAACTTTGGGCTAACTAAAGACCCATTAAGGTGTGGTATTCCTAGNTGTTCTAGCATTTGAAGGCACGTATATATGCAAACTTTGGGCTAACTAAAGACCCATTAAGGTGTGGTATTCCTAGCGGCAAGAAAATGAAAGGAGTAGAACACTGGAAATCTATCAAGGAGTGTTGATAGTTGATAGTTAATATGAGTGTTGGCGTGTAAACACACAATTTTAGCGTGGCTATAAACTTAATCTCTCGTTTGTGTCTCAGACTGTAATAGCGCCCAGAAACATACTGAGTCATCATTACACAGTGCATAGTACAAAAAATGCATAGTTCTGTCGCCAGTCCGCCGGCCTCATATTACGACGAAAAAGGTTCGATCCCCAGTGAATCCAAGACAGGATTTCATGTATGTAAAACGTGGCGGACTTTGCCGATGGTCGGTGGTTATTTCTTTGGGTGCTCAGTTACTCCACCGCAGCATTCTATGGCCCCCCCCCCTTTTGGTTGGGAAGGGGGGGTTGGGGGCTCACACCACGGTCAACTTTATTTATCTACCAAGTCGTTGCCCCTGTGTCACAGTGCAAAAAAAGTGCATATCTTACTTTTGAATTAAAGTTACTAACATAGGTTGCCTACAGCACAAACTAAGGCGATATTAATGTTCTTATCTTCACTGCTGGTAGGTCAACATTCAACACCATTCAGTTCATTATAGACCACGTTTGCCCTATATAAAAACGGAATGTTCAAATGTACTGAAATTGTACACATACAGTCGGAACATTAAATATCCTGAGTAGTTGTGGAGGATAAAATGATCGTCCAAAGCGCTGGTGGAAACTCAGAGCCCAGATCTCGGACACGCAGTGTGACGGTGTCGCATATAGAGCACCTGCCATAAGAAAACCCGTGCCATAATCTGCTTTTATACGAGGCCTACGTGGATTTATTACAGCTGTTATGAACGTGGCATGTTTCTTGGGCGCGTGTGCCCCGTCGAACTCGCTTGCCTCTCCACTGGTGTCAGCGGGCAGACTGAAAGCATACTGAGCGCCGGTTGGCTTGATCGGCTACCTCGTCGGGCCGCCCCTCTCTCCTACAGCAAGTGTCTGCAAGACCGTCTGGAGGCGTGCTTGCAACATGTGACGTCACCAGGGGGTGCTGTCTACACTTCATGAGTAACGTAAAAACATCCAGAAATGGACTTTGATGAGATATAAGACATGGCTTTTCAATTTATAGGGAACAGAATGCTAGCACCGAACTATGTTCCTTACAGGGAGAATTTGTGCTTAAATAATGTCATAAGCTATGCAAGTTATCCTACGGGATTTCTTCTTTTTTTATGATTGTAATTTTATATGTAATTTGAATATTCAAGTTGTGTTACACTGTACAACTAAGCGGCTTTACATGAAAATGTTTGTAATGTTTAAATATATATTCTTTGCATTAATACTCTGCTGACCATGTATGGTCGTGGTGTAATTTAAATAGCGAATTAAAAATGTTTTTTTATTGAAGTGGAAACAAAAAAAAAAAAATAAAGTTAAAAAAAATTAAAGAATATCTACTATTTTACTTTGAAAACCAAAGCGGAAAGTATTCGTTAATGACATGAAGAAGGGGG
>NQII01008357.1:17456-72714 GCA_002778355.1 Clitarchus hookeri
TGCGAATTGGGGTGGCGAAAAGAGGGTTGGTGCGGGGTGGGTATGAGGGTGGATAGGCCAATTCGAAAAAGCTTTCAATTAACAGAGGTACCGCCTGGCGGTGGAGTTTCGACTGGCCCCTGGGTTTTTGTTAATAGCCGACCCGCAGTTCTACGACTGGCAGATTAATTGGAAATTAAAGAGGCTCGAGGAGGGCGGATGGATCGATCGATCGATCAATCAGTCGTTCAACCTGTCGCGGAACCGTGTAAAAGCGGGGTGCCACGCGCCCCGTAAGAACGCGGGCGTGAAAGAGTTTGTGTTGTGTGCGTGTTTGCATTGCCGATGAGGGGGATGCGACGGGTTGGGACACGATGTAAATTACGTTCTCGGACACCAAAATCGAGGGAGAAAATACAGAGTGTTGGCACTGCCGGACGTGTGATGCGTCCGTGCCGCACTGACGGATCGCCCCAGCACCTGCGTCGCGATTTATACGGGATGTCCTCGAACGCACCCCACCCGGCAACACGTCGTTCTGACAACTACAGCCCCGTTTCACATCGTCGGAGAAGAACGCAGTGACTCCAGGTCTCTTGTTACACGTTTGTTAATCTGGCNGTCGGAGAAGAACGCAGTGACTCCAGGTCTCTTGTTACACGTTTGTTAATCTGGCCTGACAGCAGGTGCCCGTGCATCGTGGCCAATCTCACTGACTTCTCTGTTCAAGTACAGTATTTACATATCGTAGGTGTGCATAGGAAAACAGGACCACGTGGCTGTCCCATGTTCGCTTCCTTTATTAATTTCCACATTATTCTAAAGGGAAACTTCGACGTACAGTGAATTAGACAATAATATATTAACAATATAACTAATTAGCCTACGTTATTCTACATATGTATGCGAGTAAATTTGGTGAGGCAGTCTCGAGGCACGATGAAGTAAAATTCACATGCATATTAAAATAAAACTCACATTGCTGTCATTTTAAAAATAAGTTTTTTTATCAACTTAAAAAAACATTTGTTTACATGGCACACTGCAGTAAACCTTTTAGGCAAAATTTTGTGGAAATCGGTTGATTGTTTCCCTAGATATAGAATAAAATACGAGCTAACTTACAAAATGGTGGAAGAAAGGCTCTGTGTAAACACGTTTGATGGTTGTAATATAGGCAACTCTTAGCACAGAAGGTTTCGTTTCGTAGATATAGTATAGTAGTAAAAATGTTCGTATGCTTACATTTAAAAAAAAACAGTCTCACCTACTTAAAACATACCAGTTTACATCGAGCACCGTCGAGCATTTTCTTGTTTGCCAAATTTGATTGGAATCGAATGATATTTCCCCGAAATATTCCGCAAAAAATTTTTTTTTTCATGTGGTGCTCATGGAGGTAAGAGAGTAAGTATTAGCACATTTAATACTTGTAGTTGATACTTTGCCCATAACAAATTTTGTCGAAACAGGTTAAAGGGTATGGTACATATTACCAAATTAGCATAAAATATTTTTATAGCCGGCGTGTTGTAAATAAGAGTCATACATTTCAATCGAAAATTTACTGAAGTATCAAATATCTGTCAGCAAACAAAGTTTGGTTGAAATTGGTTACATAGTTTCGTACCTATAGCACAGTAACCAAAAATGTTTATTGGACCACCATTCAGAAAATTAGTAGGTGGCCCACTTACAACATATACATTTATATGACGCACCTTAGTATTTCTTGTTTGCTAAATTTGGTGGATAGCTGCTAATTTTTACACCAAGATACGACAAAAAAAAGCTTTAATTTTTTCACATGGTGTATCTTATAAAATGGTGCGCAATAGAGACTATTTAACGGCACATTTGATGTTTTTAGTTGATGCTTTCAGTACCTTAAGTATGGTCAAAGTTGGTTTAACGGTATGGTATGTATACGGAATTAACCTAAAAAATTGCCGCCATGCTACAAGTAACAGCTTTATCAATTTAAGTNAACGGTATGGTATGTATACGGAATTAACCTAAAAAATTGCCGCCATGCTACAAGTAACAGCTTTATCAATTTAAGTCGTACATGGTATCATCGTCTACAATAGTTATATTTATCTGTGAAATTTGAAGGGAATCTATTAGGTGGTTTTCGAGCTATGATGGAAAAACTTAATTTTTTCGTGTAGTGTTGTCTTCTGAAATGGCGTACCAAAAACCATTTACCTCCTTAAATTAAACATTTGTGTGACGAACTGTCAAAGTGCGAAATTTGTTCTAAATCGATTAAATTGTTTTCGAGGCATGAAATGGTAACCTAAATATTAAAATGGCTGACATTTTGAAACTAAGCACACGGCGTGGTAGGAAACTATAAAAGTCAGATGTTTGGTGAAATTCGGTTCACGTGTTCAAAATTTATTAGGGGGTGGGGGGGACATACATCCCAGGCACACTTTTGCGTGATTGCATGATGGTATCTTTCCAAGGAAAATAGGCTAAAAAAGACGGTAGGCATACCAAAGCATTTAGTAATTGTTAAACTAAAAATAACACAACACACAACAACCAATATCCTTTGACTTAGGTGCTAACGGTATATAACGCAGGATTTTCATCTCATCTTTTTCAAACCGTCGCTATCTTCGACTGTATATTATTAGTTCACATTATTTTTGTCATTACGAGGCTTAATGTAGCATCTGTAGAACNGTCGCTATCTTCGACTGTATATTATTAGTTCACATTATTTTTGTCATTACGAGGCTTAATGTAGCATCTGTAGAACTGCAAATGCACATGTGTGAGTTCAAGTAATTTCTGAATTTCCCGAAAATCAGGTTAATAAAGCACTTAAGTTTACATGCCAAAAGTAAATCGTTTATTTTAGAATATGATCGCTTTCTGCAATCGTTATCTCATACAATATTGAAATGTAAGAACGGGTGTTATATCCTTTACAGTCTTCGCCAATACTGATGTATCGTCGTTCGGTTTTAAAGTTCTCAGTGATAATATTAATTGACTTAATAATGTCATTTACANGCCAATACTGATGTATCGTCGTTCGGTTTTAAAGTTCTCAGTGATAATATTAATTGACTTAATAATGTCATTTACATAACCACTAATTTTGGTTCGTTACAACTATGCAATATAAAAAATGTTTCCCTCGTAAAAGCAATCGAAAGACGATAAAGGAAACTATGATAAAGCAGTCCTGAAGCAGTTTTAAATATAATTAAATTGTATTATTTATTTAAAAACTGATATTTACAATGATAGGGCTAGTAGTTCCAAAACTTAACCTACAAGATAACGTCGGTATAAAAACATGTAATTTAACCGATGTAACAAACGTTTGGTAAGAATCCCTTTGTTATGAAACTGCAAAGCTGACTATCTCCTGCGCTTAAATTTTCTTACAAACGCACATAAACACGATGTGGTTCAGAAAGTCATGTTATCTTTATCNACTATCTCCTGCGCTTAAATTTTCTTACAAACGCACATAAACACGATGTGGTTCAGAAAGTCATGTTATCTTTATCATTTGTGGTCATTAACTTCACGTACTCTACGAGGTCTTGATAGTTCGTTTTTCATTGTTTTTCAGTATTTGCATAACTGAATTGCGTAAGGTGGTGACTTTNACTATCTCCTGCGCTTAAATTTTCTTACAAACGCACATAAACACGATGTGGTTCAGAAAGTCATGTTATCTTTATTATTTGTGGTCATTAACTTCACGTAATCTACGAGGTCTTGATAGTTCGTTTTTCATTGTTTTTCAGTATTTGCATAACTGAATTGCGTAAGGTGGTGACTTTGTAAACAGTTATTATTGTTATCAGTTAAGCTTAACGTGCAAGAATGATAATGCAGTGAGAGAAATGATTAAAACCTTTAATCCGACAGTTATATGAAATATCTGGGGTGGCCTGTAGGTGATTTAGTGATTTGTGTAATACACATCGGGTAGACTTTACATAAAGGTAGCCCTCTGAATGTAAATACTAGAAATATTTATTTTATGTGATTTAATATTTTGTATAGTTTCATTTATGTTTTTTTTTTAATCGCGTCCTCTCTTTTCGTGACTTATTCTATTTTGTAGAACGGTTCGTTGCAAGGTGGTAATAATAAAAAAAACTGAACTTGTCCCACGCATTGTAGTAGAAATACTTGAAGGTTATAGCAATTAAATGGCGTATTCGGCGCGTCTGAAAGAAAGATAGCTCAAAGTTCATAGCATGTTGGTTTGCTATTTGTCACCAATACTTCCAAATTACACAAAAGAAAAAAATTTAAGTCGGAAGAGATAGTTCCCTGTAATTTAAAAAATGAGTTTCTTTTGATTGCGATTTGTAATTACTAAAGAAAAGAAAAACTTGGCAGCAAATATAACCGACTCTCTATAAGAATAATTGAAGTGACAACATACTGCACTTCAAAACATTTATTTAGCGAACGTTACATGTGTCTGTGCATTTGTGCTATCACGAGCTTTAAAACCAAATGTCAACAACCGGAGGCAGTTTGAGCTATTTACGATTCTGGTACACTCTAGCGTCATGTGTGTATTTTTTTGTGTGTCTGAAACGTTTATCCGCATTCTTTACCGATTTGTTAATGGATGTTTACCTAAGGCTAAAAATGTACGTGCACAGTTCAAAAGCTACGAAAATATTTTCGTTTTGCTAATTGGGTACACATATCGTGTTTAATATCTCAACATGCAGTCCGTTTCTACATTAGCTTTGGTTTGTTTTTTACCCAGACCCTTGCCAAGTGGAAAATTTTAATTTTCCAATTACTGACTGAACGGTAGGTTGACGAGGTTTGACGTTCTAAAAGCAATAAATGGAAAACTGAATATTGTGGGTGTGACAGCGATCAGTTCCACTAATTGATATTTTACTTCCCTTTAACTACAATCGCAAANCCACTAATTGATATTTTACTTCCCTTTAACTACAATCGCAAATTTTATATTCTGTTATTTTATTAATATTTGTCCCTTAGAATTTTTGTAAATTTCATGTTTTTGTGATTGTTAACTTTCCTNTCTACGAGGTCTTGATAGTTCGTTTTTCATTGTTTTTCAGTATTTGCATAACTGAATTGCGTAAGGTGGTGACTTTGTAAACAGTTATTATTGTTATCAGTTAAGCTTAACGTGCAAGAATGATAATGCAGTGAGAGAAATGATTAAAACCTTTAATCCGACAGTTATATGAAATATCTGGGGTGGCCTGTAGGTGATTTAGTGATTTGTGTAATACACATCGGGTAGACTTTACATAAAGGTAGCCCTCTGAATGTAAATACTAGAAATATTTATTTTATGTGATTTAATATTTTGTATAGTTTCATTAATGTTTTTTTTTTAATCGCGTCCTCTCTTTTCGTGACTTATTCTATTTTGTAGAACGGTTCGTTGCAAGGTGGTAATAATAAAAAAAACTGAACTTGTCCCACGCATTGTAGTAGAAATACTTGAAGGTTATAGCAATTAAATGGCGTATTCGGCGCGTCTGAAAGAAAGATAGCTCAAAGTTCATAGCATGTTGGTTTGCTATTTGTCACCAATACTTNGGCGTATTCGGCGCGTCTGAAAGAAAGATAGCTCAAAGTTCATAGCATGTTGGTTTGCTATTTGTCACCAATACTCCCAAATTACACAAAAGAAAAAAATTTAAGTCGGAAGAGATAGTTCCCTGTAATTTAAAAGATGAGTTTATTTTGATTGCGATTTGTAATTACTAAAGAAAAGAAAAACTTGCCAGCAAATATAACCGACTCCCTATAAGAATAATTGAAGTGACAACATACTGCACTTCAAAACATTTATTTAGCGAACGTTACATGTGTCTGTGCATTTGTGCTATCACGAGCTTTAAAACCAAATGTCAACAACCGGAGGCAGTTTGAGCTATTTACGATTCTGGTACACTCTAGCGTCATGTGTGTATTTTTTTGTGTGTCTGAAACGTTTATCCGCATTCTTTACCGATTTGTTAATGGATGTTTACCTAAGGCTAAAAATGTACGTGCACAGTTCAAAAGCTACGAAAATATTTTCGTTTTGCTAATTGGGTACACATATCGTGTTTAATATCTCAACATGCAGTCCGTTTCTACATTAGCTTTGGTTTGTTTTTTACCCAGACCCTTGCCAAGTGGAAAATTTTAATTTTCCAATTACTGACTGAACGGTAGGTTGACGAGGTTTGACGTTCTAAAAGCAATAAATGGAAAACTGAATATTGTGGGTGTGACAGCGATCAGTTTCACTAATTGATATTTTACTTCCCTTTAACTACAATCGCAAATTTAATATTCTGTTATTTTATTAATATTTGTCCCTTAGAATTTTTGTAAATTTCATGTTTTTGTGATTGTTAACTTTCCTNATATTCTGTTATTTTATTAATATTTGTCCCTTAGAATTTTTGTAAATTTCATGTTTTTGTGATTGTTAACTTTCCTTCCCTGGAGAGGTAAAGGGCGTTAGTTTACTTCTTTGTAATATAGACTCTGGTGGTTGGTTTAAGCATAAAATCAAGAAAAGAACTTGAACTTTGCCTTCTTAATATAATCGTACTTATCATAATGTTAAATTTATAGTACCTGTATTTAAAAGCATGACAGTAATAGTCAATGCAGTCAAAATTTTCCGATTTAAAATAGCCAACATTTTGCTAAACATTTGTAATATAAACCAAAAAACTAGTAAATATGTCAAAATAATTATCCTATAATTGATGCAATAACATCTATAAATCTATGACATCGATATTTATACCCCTTCGACGTCAGTCGTCGTGGACATTGGTACCGACGCGGCTGCATAGCTTGGCAGGCGAGCGTAGACTGTCGGCGTGAAGCCTTGAAGCTACCCCCACCCCCTCTCCAGGCGATGCAAACATTCTTTCTACATGTGTGGATGGCGCCTAGCAACCGTCCGACGCTACCTTCGACGTCATCGAGATTTGAATGTTACTGGACTAGAACCAACGAAATTTTCTGGGATGTCCCTCAATACCCTGGTCAACGTGTTCCCCGACTATATAAGGGTTTTTGTTCGTCTTGGGAGATATAATGGATAGGGACTTCACTTTGAGAGTATTATAACTTGGGAGGAGGCATATCCTGCTATGTTTGATAAGGGCATTTTATAGGTAATCTATCNCACTTTGAGAGTATTATAACTTGGGAGGAGGCATATCCTGCTATGTTTGATAAGGGCATTTTATAGGTAATCTATCGGAAAAAAATTTTCGACACATTCTTTTACTTTATATTCTGTAATTTTGGGATAAGTATGTATTGCTATGGGATCCTATTATTAAATGTAACTTTAACATTATACTTTGGACATATCTTTAAATCTTGATGCTATCCCCCCTCCCCTGTGGGTCCTAGGGTCCTCAGTTAATGTTAGATGGCACAGAATATAAGGTGCCTTGAAGGTTCAGGGTATATGAAACAATTACTTCATCATGTTTAGGTTTTAAACAGGTTTATTTGGCGGGACTGCACATACACATTCCCGGCACTGTTGCAGTAAGTACACATACTTTCTCAGCACCTTGTGCCGTAAATTTACACATATGTTATCGACCCTGCGAGTTCTTGTCCTGAAGGGCTGATTACAGTGTTCTGGCTACGTTTGCGACGCTGTGGGGACATGAGGTGACCGGACACGCCCCTGGGTGACGACATTGTAATTCAACTGTACTTGTTGCTGTGTATTTGTTCCGGCAGAAATGAGATCTGGTGAGTTGGATTGCCCTGTATAGACCCTCCGACTGGCTGTTTTTGGTGTGCTGCACTCAGCTTGCTTCTTCCTCCGGCTTTTACTGACTGTCTCCCTCGTCCCAGCGAGGGACTCCTGGCGGGCCCCAACCCTGGCTCCGGCACGGGGTTGTATAGGACAACTCCCACTCGACGTGGCGCTCCTCATTGAAGCTCACCACTCGCTCCCATTCGCGGTGTAGGGTTGTAACTGGCTTGTTACTTTCCTACCGTGTCCTGGTGAGGGAACTCTGGCGGGCCCTCACCCTGGCTCTCAGCACTGGGTTGCACTGGACTACTCCCACTCGCTCGACGTGGCACTCCTCCTTGAGAGTCACCACTCGACTCCACCTTCTCAGTGCATAATTGAAACTGACAGACTGGTGACTGGTGACAGACTGACTTGACCTACTGACTCGCATCCTGGCATGCTTATACTACTCGTCCAACATAACTCTGGTGACTGTATTACTGATTCTTCTGGGGCCGGAACCCCGGCGTCGGATGACCGAATCACTATCTCGGCACAGAGATATGACAGACTCCTTAATGTTGTGATTCTCGCCTGGCTGACTTCCACGATCTAGCTCCCAATCCTGACTACCTGCACATCTAGGTGTGGCGGTACCGAATGCCGAGCCACCTGCGGTCGTCACTTTCCGACAACAAGGTTTTACTGACTGACTGTCTCTGCTATCTGGCATGGCCACGGTCCATTCTCCCCGACCTCTGTTAATGCCTGCAGTCACATCCTCTATCGGCTCGCGATTCTATCTGACTGGTTGACGTAACTGATCCTCCTGGCGCGGAGTATCGCAGCTTCTGACTGCCCCGATATGACTGACCCCTCCCTTGTCACGAAAAACTGCATTTAAACTATCTGGGTGCCCTCCCTAGATACCTACACATATCACCTGTGTTGGGAGAGGGAGGAGGAGAAAGGCTTTGGAACAAAGAATACTTCATATATGTGCCATTATTCTTGTTGGTGGAGGTGGGGTGGGTGTGGGCCATTTGCCCTGTCATATACTGTCAGCTTATTCTGCTGCGCATGTTCTTTAAGCATGTGATTTAATTTCACTTGTAGGCAGAAGTCACCAGCATCTCTTGTCATTTCGTAGGCGTGTACAAGTTTCACGGGGCTTGCTGGAGGTGGGGGAGAGGGCCATGGGCAGGAAATGCTACCCCACCGCGACTTGGCCTCGGCATGCGTTAATGGGTAACACGTGTCGTCCAGGAGGCCCTACACTGATTTTAGCTGGATACGGGTGTGCGGGTTATGACAGTGCTGCTTCGAACACTTCCAATATGCGTCAGTTTATGAGGAAAAAAAGAGGAAAATATGGTGATTGTTTTGTATTGCGTTCCCTTATAGTAAAACCATAGGAGACCTGTAAGTGCAGTATCGAGTATCGATTAAAATTATTTACTTTACAAGTCAGTGTACTATTCCATATCCCACCGAATTCCATTTAACATATCCAAGTTCAAGTCTGTTGTTACGTTTAGCATATCCAAGTGTAGTTTTACTTAAAAAACTACAAGTTTTTAATTGCAAACATACAATGGTGNGTTTAGCATATCCAAGTGTAGTTTTACTTAAAAAACTACAAGTTTTTAATTGCAAACATACAATGGTGTGTGCGGGGTGTAAAATCACTATGTTGAATGCTCGGAAATGGNCGGAGTGTAAAATCACTATGTTGAATGCTCGGAAATTGATTTATTTCTCACCAGACATAAACATCTATCCTCGTTGTTCATGACATGCTCAAACCGTCAATACAGTATGGACGATGCAGAAAAGGTGAAGCCAAGCTTGATGACAATCGAGGTTTGTTTTACTGGTGTCGACAGCGCACGAAGAATGGCACGAAATGTAATTTTAAAGTGTCGGCAAGACAGGGCAGTTTCGTTGGAGATTCAAATTTGTCGCCGGGCAAGATCATCGAGTTGTGGTTATTAAGGTGTTTGATCAAGTATCCCCGACAGCAGACTATAGTAAACGAACTTAAGTGCTCAGGCATGACGGTCGTCGCCTAGTCGAATTTCTGCCTCCTAGTGTGCATAGACTAGGTGCAAACTAAAAGGAAACGAATCGGCGGGCCTGGCAAAATAGTCGAGATAGACTAATCAAAGTTGGATATGCGTAAAAACCGCAAGACACAAAAATTTTACGGCCAGTATGTTTTCCGCGGTGTAGAAAGATGCGATCCTACTAATCTCTTCGTGGTGCCGGTGGAAAAGAGGAACACTGCGACTTTAGTCAAATGTATTTGTGAATGGATCGTGCCGGGCACGAAGATAATTTCAGACTGTTGGCAAGGTTACAGTAACTTGGTCATGCACGGCTATCGTCACCTGCAACTAAATCACAGCAAGGAATTTGTGTGCAGTGAAAAGAGTGGAATAGTTAACACCCGAAAATACTAAAGTTGAGGCAGGGCGAAGCTTTAAGGGTACACACACAAAACATCGAACGAAGTTGGTGTTCGATGAGGTATAGCATTCCATGTTTTGGAAGACGATAAAAGTCGTGGGCCGGCTACTTGGCAGAATACATTTGGAAAAAGAACCACCCATACAGGCAACAGTTCCAATCTTTTCTAATCCATGCAGGCACCATGCATGAAGAGACTCGCCATGAAGGAGACAACTGCAATGAAGGCAGTTCTCTTTTCGAAAGGTAAATTCTTTGGATTTGCACAAACACTAAATCAACAGATAAACGAAAATAGTATATATTTTTTTTTTCGTTTTCAGATACATGCAAAGCGAGTGAAAAAAGTGTGCGTGAGTAGCTGTTTGCTTCAGTTTAAAGTGGAAACAAGTTTTACTAGTAAAAATTTAAGTGCTAATGGCTAGTTGTTTTTGGTGTATGCTTAAAATGTATACGAGTAGTTGGTTTTCCCAGTAAAATATTTCAAAGTGTGAAATTGTTGCTGTAAGGAGTGCCTGTTTAAAATAACTTGTCATTTAATTGCACAATAATTTGGTTGCATAAGGGAGGTCCGATTCTTGCCCCCCCCCCCCATCTCCCTTTACTGATATATATTCAATTTTGTGTACTTGACTAGAAATATCACAACTGGTTTAGTTTAAAATTAAAATGTCTTGTGTGTGATATCTGTTACAGTAGCTCGTTAAAAATTAAAGTGTGATTAGCTTGCTGTGTGTGGTGTCTGTTTAAAATGAGAATGACTCATTATTTTCATCAGTTTAAAGTTGGTTGACTTGTTTATTTAGGTGCTCAATAATTTGGTAGCTCAAGGGAGGCCCGATTCGTACCTCCCTTGCCAATATATATTCAACTTTTTGGACTTAACTAGGAATCTCACAACTGGTTTTACCAGTAAAAAATTTAGGTATGATTGGCTGGCGGTTTGTAGTGTGTCTGTTTAAAATGAAGGTGACTTGTTATTTGCATTAGTTNTAGTTGTTTTTGGTGTATGCTTAAAATGTATACGAGTAGTTGGTTTTCCCAGTAAAATATTTCAAAGTGTGAAATTCTTGCTGTAAGGGGTGCCTGTTTAAAATGACTTGTCATTTAATTGCACAATAATTTGGTTGCATAAGGGAGGTCCGAATGAGTACCCCCTTGCTGATATATATTCAACTTTTTGGACTTAACTAGGAATCTCACAACTGGTTTTACCAGTAAAAAATTTAGGTATGATTGGCTGGCGGTTTGTAGTGTGTCTGTTTAAAATGAAGGTGACTTGTTATTTGCATTAGTTTATGAGTTGTTGGTTTTACCAGTTAAAGTATGATTGGCTTGTTATTTGTAGTGTCTGTTGAAAATTAAAATGTTACTTGCTTGTTATTTTCATTAGTTTAATGTGTAAATGGTATTATTGAATACCCCTACAGTGTGTACGCGAGCCCGTCATTTCTCATTCCGAAAAAAACAGCCAGGTAAAAGTTGTCTGATTAATCATTACAGGTTAGTCAACTAGAAAATTTATATTGATCCATATCCAACTCTGGTATTAGACAAGGTGTTTCAGTATATGTGTAAGGTCAAATATTTCGGAATTTTGGACCTTAATTTTGTGTTTTTGCAATGTGAGCTACACCAAAATTCTAGAGAACCTTTGTTTTGTACCCCGTGGGGTCGTTATCAGTGGACACGTTTGCCGATGAAGATCAACTTCGGCCTTCAATCCATGTCGCGGGTTTTGTATCAAGTTTTAGGAAAACTAGCCAATGACTTTGTGTTCACGCATATTGATGATGTATGAGTATACAGTAACACCTTAGAGGAGCACCTGGTCCACATACATATAGTATTAAAGTCTTTGCAAGAAGCTGGGTTGACAGTGAACACTGACAAATTAAATTGGGCATCCCAGCATGTCTGCTAGCTAGGTTTCATAATTTGCAATGGCCAGTTGCGTACCGAATCAGAGAAAAATTAAGACATTGTGAATTTCCAGTTCCTAACAATGTGAGAGGGGTTCGTCGTTTTCTAGGCATATCAGCCTTTTCCGGGAAATTTAAACCGAATTGAACTAATATTACAGATCCTTTAAATTTATTAAAGAGGAAAAACATAGAGTTTATTTGGGGCGACACCAAAAAAAAAAAGCGTTTCAAACGCTAAGAGACTGTTTAACATAGCCGCAAGTTCTGCAATTGCAAAACTTTGATGATACATATTATATTAATTACGACGAAAGTTTTGTTGCTTTAGGAGCGGTGATCCGCCAGAAGAAAGGCGGAAATTTAGTTACCGTGACATACGCTAGCAAGTTTATGACAGCTGCGGAGCGGAAGTACACCATCTACGAAAAAGAGTGTCGAGCTTACATTTAGGGAATGCAGCATGTTTTTTTTTTTAATTTAGACCACGCGCCGTTCGAGTTGTTTACGGACAGCCGAGCTTTATGTTGGCTGATAAAATCGAATAAACGAGCAGGACGGCTTGCGCGTTGGCTAGTAAGACTATCTCGCTTTGAATTTGATGTTCACCATATCAAGGGCAGAGATAATTTGGTAGCTGATGTGCTATCGCATATGTTTTGCAGCGACGAGGTTGGGGCGAATATAAGTTATCCGAGGGAGGCGCAGAAAATGAACGTAATAAAATAAATAATGTCAGATAAGTTTGGAACCACATAATTNAATTTGGTAGCTGATGTGCTATCGCATATGTTTTGCAGCGACGAGGTTGGGGCGAATATAAGTTATCCGAGGGAGGAGCAGAAAATGAACGTAATAAAATAAATAATGTCAGATAAGTTTGGAACCACATAATTTTTTATATGCTGTAAAATATTCCTGATGTTTTTGTAGGCATTACAGAACACCAGAAAAATTATGTAGAATGCCANTTTTTTATATGCTGTAAAATATTCCTGATGTTTTTGTAGGCATTACAGAACACCAGAAAAATTATGTAGAATGCCAGCAAATAATTTCAGATCTAGCTCAGTCAGGTAACGTAGTTTATAGAGACTTAATTAGCAAATGGTGAAAAAAGGGAAATTTCGTGTGTTTATACCGGTCAATTTAAGACAGATGGTGTACAGGTATTACAAAGAGTCCTTTTTCGGAGGGCATGTGGGCCGAGATAAAACAATTTCGCGTATAACTGAGATTTTTACGTGACCTGATGTGCGAGAAGACATTCAGACACGCGTAAAGGAATTCACTGCGTGCCAGCAAGGCAAGCCGAAAAATCAAATGCAGGAAAGAAAATATTCCGGGTCTCCCGTTAAGTTTGTATGGGATAGAGTTTACCTAATGGTTATTGGGCCTTTACAGCGTAGTCAATCTGGTTACGTCTTCATGTTAATTGCGATCGACGGTTTCTGCAAATTAAGTTTCTTTTTTTCCGTGGCGGACAATTCAAGCTGTTGATATTTGCAAGGTAATTTTTCATCATCTGTTTTGCGTTTTTGTGTCAACTGCGTTTGTAGTCATGGGTAATGCGTTGTATTTTGTGTCGCAAGAATTTCGCGACGTAATTTTCACGTGAGGAGTGAGGTTTATAAATACGTAACCTTACCACCCGCAGGCGTACTTCGTGGAAATAGTTAACCGGAATATTATATTGGTCCTGCGTTGTTTCCAGTTAGGTACACAGAGAGAGTGGGACACCAGTTTGTACAGTCTTGTTTTGTTTTCTAACAACGTAATACATAGTGCCCACAAGCGAACTCCATCTGTGGTANCACCAGTTTGTACAGTCTTGTTTTGTTTTCTAACAACGTAATACATAGTGCCCACAAGCGAACTCCATCTGTGGTATTTTTGGGAAGGCAACTTTTACATTGTCTTTTAAATGCATGTTCATTGCGACCATTATATGTGAAAAATGTAGCCAACAGTGATATGTTAAAATTGTGGGAAGAAGATACGCAAAATTTACTTGTTCACCACAAGAAAATGAAAGACAAGATGAATTTACAACGTAAATGGTTCAAACGCATTTTCTGAGCTCTAAAATTGAATATTTTTGTTCAAAGTTAGCGCCGCGGTAGACCGGACCATTCAAAATTGTGTTATTTTTAACACCAGCTACTTAACTTGTTTCTGATCTACAATTTCCACATAAAGAGTTTAAAGTCCATATAAGCCACGCGAAAAGATTTTCTGGTAAAGTGAATTAAAAGAGCCCTGCCTTAGCCCTATGTAAGTATGTATTATTGTGTGTTATTTAATCCCACATTAATTATATATATATATTAATATGAAAAAGGATTTTATTCAATATGTAGATAAAATTGTACTAAATTTAATCAAAGTAATTTTTCTTAAATTTAAAGAACTATAAATTATAAATATTTAACGAAATATGTTAATTAAGCCAATATTGCCCAGTATTATAGGAAAGCGTTGTAAAAAAAAGCAGTTGAAATGAGCCGGATTTATTTGCGTCTTACTTACATCTTTAAGGAACCCAGAGAAATAGTCCAAGAAGAAAAGAATGTCTATGAGGGAATGTGAGTTTGTGCTGCCGACCCTATAGCTACTAGGACATGCCACCCGACATCGCCGTCTGCGGAACGCGGCCTGTCCACACTGACGCTTGAAGGAGGGGAGGAGATGTGACTGTGTTGGAACACCATGCATCCAGCAGTTATATCAGAGCAGGAAATGGTACGTCCTAACACGGGGAGCTGAGGTGACCCCTTCGACGTAAGTTTGGCAGGTGAGCGAAGACTATCGGCGTGTAGGCTTGAGGCTGAGATGAGATTTGAATGTTACTCTACTCGAACCAACGAAACTTTCTGGGATATTCCTTAATAACATGGTCAATGTGTTTCTTGACTAAAGGGGTCTCTTTCGTCTAGGGAGAGAGAATGGATAGGGACCTCTCGACGAGAACATTATAACTTTGCAGAAGGCATATCCTGCCATGTTTGATGAGGGCATTTTATAGGACATGTATAGGAACAAATTTTCAGAAAAGTTTTTTTTTATATTCTGTAATTTTGCGACGTTACAATATTTGGCCTAAGCTTTAGGAGCCCATCATTAAATGTAACTTCATGTAATTTCCATAACAAACATTATAATTTTAACATATTTTGAAGCCTGTTTGGTTATTTGTATTTTTACAAGGTCAGTTTATGACAACAAATAAGAAAAAAATAAGCCTGTAAATAGCGGAAAATAAAACTAACAGTTTTATGAATCATTNCAGTTTATGACAACAAATAAGAAAAAAATAAGCCTGTAAATAGCGGAAAATAAAACTAACAGTTTTATGAATCATTTCACACAATTTTTGGGGTTTGTTGTCTTGTATTCCAATTCATATCATAGGATGGTATAATTATAGCAATTTATTGTGACTGCTTTATTTACTTGTAGTACTTTGCTATTGAAATTATGTTGCTTAAAGGTTTTTGATAAGACTCACTTTGCTTAAATGAGTGGAATGGAAGGAAGGGAAGTTGAAGATCACTGTCATGGAGTGGTGGAGTTGCCTGCAGATCCTACCACTCTGNGAGTGGAATGGAAGGAAGGGAAGTTGAAGATCACTGTCATGGAGTGGTGGAGTTGCCTGCAGATCCTACCACTCTCTGACAGATGAATCGCTATGTGACAAGTTTCGGATTTTTTTCGGGTATTCGCACACTGTGAGATCTTTTCATTGCCACAATAAAGTAGTAAACCGGCATAAAGGCGAGATAACCAACGTTCATATGCCATAAGGANGAGATCTTTTCATTGCCACAATAAAGTAGTAAACCGGCATAAAGGCGAGATAACCAACGTTCATATGCCATAAGGAAACAGTTGTACTTGTGGAGGCACTTCAGTTTCGGAAAGAGTTCTTGTTGTAGTCGTGGTTTTTAAAACTCTCCATAAGATTTGGAATGAGTTTGCCACCAAAATTGGAAGGCGACTAGAGGATTTCCATAAGTGGCAAGAAGAGGAGAATTCTGATTACCCATAATGGGGTATTCAGGTACGGGCTTTCAAAATAAGTAAGTCGGAATATCGTATATGGCGAGGAGGGCAGGTTTTTAATTGAGAAAACCGGTAGAATACCGAGTAACGTCACAAAGAAAGTGAATGGCCCGAAGAGACAAGAGGATAAAGTGCCGTGCACTGTCCTACTCATCTGAGTACATTTGCAGTGCGGGAGGATGGAGGGTGTGCTGGCCTTCGGGCCTTCAAAACCTGTAGTCGTAGTTCACATGGGGGACGAGAATTTCATCCCGATTTGGAAAATTTGCCTTTCAAGACCAGTTCCACTTTAACTTCCTACATGCACACATCAGCCAGAAACTACGTGTCAGAGTTCTCAAGATGTCTTCATGTCAGGTGGCTAGGTTTCGAATCTCAGGTAAAATGTATATTGGCGCAGCGATTTAGGTTTAAGTTGCCGTTAGTGGAAAGTTTATGCCGTTCCTTCTCTTTTTTGGTTCCCTGCTAAAACGTAGGCGTGAAGAGAGAAAAATTAAATATATGTTTAATTAAAATGTATTGAATACTTATTTCCTAATATAACTATTTATTTAAAGTTTTTTTTCACGCTTGCACAGAAAGCTTAACTATGGTTATCCTTAACTGCATGTAAATTTATCGTTTCTAGAACGCGACAACTAAGTTTAAAATGCCACAAATTAACGACCCCTTAGGTAATGTATTTTAATTATGGTTTCGATTTGCAAAATGCCAATTTTGTCAATCAAGTTTTATACAAGCGAGTTACATTTTCGNGTATTTTAATTATGGTTTCGATTTGCAAAATGCCAATTTTGTCAATCAAGTTTTATACAAGCGAGTTACATTTTCGGTTCTTGCACAAAAATTCATTACACTTTAAGTAATTCGTAATGTTTCGTCAATAAATTAGAATTGGAAATCAAATGGGCAACTTAACTTCTGAAATTCTCAGTATCTGCAAGTATTTATTCCGGCTAAGTGTGTTTCATCTCTCTTTGTCTCTGGGTGTGCTTGTGTGTATCCGTTTGGAAAATCTTCTCCGTCCTTTAAGCTGTTCACGGGAAAATGAGTACTTCTGAAAGCCCTGCTTAAGATCTACGTGTATGCACATTGTGTATTATTTTGCCTGATGCAAAATTAACATTTTCATGGGCTTCGTCACTTTATTCATGCGTCGGTCAACTGAAACTGTGAAATTGTAAAAATAGTAATTATGTTTCTACTCTGCTCATTTTTACACTTCGATGCATTAAAAAAAAACAGAAATCGAAAGGAATTGTTTGAATCATCACAAATCGTTACCTAACACATTTATTCGACGTAAATATAGTGAACTACTTTCTATCCATCGTTACAAACTTTACTTGGCGCATGTCACTCAGTGCGCCTGTTAAAATATATGCAGGTAGGAGCAGTGGCTTTTTACAAGGTTGTTTAAAAAAGTGCTCACTTCATCGTGAACAGCCTTTAACCATTATTTACCAAACATGGAAACTTAAAGAGTTTAAGAACAAAGTAAAGCCGGGGTAATTTAAGAATATTTTTCGCAATGTAGGCTTATTCCTGGGGAACCAACATTTATTTTTAAACAATGCATAAAGACACCAAATTTGATATTCTGAACTGTGATATTATGACACGAGGTCTTTAATGTAATTGCTCAAACGTTCTGAAACAACAGCGGCATAGGTAATGCAAGTAAACAAACACGGTAGGTTCAACCACAGCCCTTAAAAACAGCCGCAATTGAGGAGCGCGACAATTTGCCTCAGGAAATGCTTAAAGATCTGGTTTTTGGCATGCCTCGTCGGATACCGGCGTGCCTAAGGGATCGTGGAGGTTCTACACGTTGTTGAAGCTGTCAATGCTTCTGAGACGAATTTTTCCTGTTATTGAAACTGATAAGAGTCCTTTGTTTATGTTTTTTTTCAGTCTATGCCTTTTGTTTGTTTCATTATGTAATGATGTAAACGAATATTGTGTTGTCTCCCCTTTACGTGCTTTAAGGAGTAAAAATTAAATATAAACTAATTTTATTCAATATAACATCCTGGATTCCGATATATGCTTAATATTTTATGAGCAGTATACAGATGATTCACAATAAGTGGCCGCCACTCACAGGGCCAAATTCTTATATTATTTGGAGCCAAATATGTTATATAAACGAGGGTCCTATTCCCTATATTTACAGAGTAATTCGAAACATTTGAGGAATGACGAATAAAATAATTACACTTTCAGAAGTAAATAAAATTATTTATTATCATACCACATAGTTTACAGTTGAGCATCATAATTGCGTCTAACAAGCTTACAAAAAATGTTCAAAAAGGTTTATGTCTATTTCCATACACTTGGCAGCACGTTTATNGCATTTTAATTATGGTTTCGATTTGCAAAATGCCAATTTTGTCAATCAAGTTTTATACAAGCGAGTTACATTTTCTGTTCTTGCACAAAAATTCATTACAGTTTAAGTAATTCGTAATGTTTCGTCAATAAATTGGAAATCAAATGGGCAACTTAACTTCTGAAATTCTCAGTATCTGCAAGTATTTATTCTGGCTAAGTGTGTTTCATCTCTCTTTGTCTCTGGGTGTGCTTGTGTGTATCCGTTTGGAAAATCTTCTCCGTCCTTTAAGCTGTTCACGGGAAAATGAGTACTTCTGAAAGCCCTGCTTAAGATCTACGTGTATGCACATTGTGTATTATTCTGCTTGATGCAAAATTAACATTTTCATGGACTTCGTCACTTTATTCATGCATCGGTCAACTGAAACTGTGAAATTGTAAAAATAGTAATTATGTTTCTACTCTGCTCATTTTTACACTTCGATGCATTAAAAAAAAACAGAAATCGAAAGGAATTGTTTGAATCATCACAAATCGTTACCTAACACATTTATTCGACGTAAATATAGTGAACTACTTTCTATCCATCGTTACAAACTTTACTTGGCGCATGTCACTCAGTGCGCCTGTTAAAATATATGCAGGTAGGAGCAGTGGCTTTTTACAAGGTTGTTTAAAAAAGTGCTCACTTCATCGTGAACAGCCTTTAACCATTATTTACCAAACATGGAAACTTAAAGAGTTTAAGAACAAAGTAAAGCCGGGGTAATTTAAGAATATTTTTCGCAATGTAGGCTTATTCCTGGGGAACCAACATTTATTTTTAAACAATGCATAAAGACACCAAATTTGATATTCTGAACTGTGATATTATGACACGAGGTCTTTAATGTAATTGCTCAAACGTTCTGAAACAACAGCGGCATAGGTAATGCAAGTAAACAAACACGGTAGGTTCAACCACAGCCCTTAAAAACAGCCGCAATTGAGGAGCGCGACAATTTGCCTCAGGAAATGCTTAAAGATCTTGTTTTTGGCATGCCTCGTCGGATACCGGCGTGCCTAAGGGATCGTGGAGGTTCTACACGTTGTTGAAGCTGTCAATGCTTCTGAGACGAATTTTTCCTGTTATTGAAACTAATAAGAGTCCTTTGTTTATGTTTTTTTTCAGTCTATGCCTTTTGTTTGTTTTATTATGTAATGATGTAAACGAATATTGTGTTGTCTCCCCTTTACGTGCTTTAAGGAGTAAACATTAAATATAAACTAATTTTATTCAATATAACATCCTGGATTCCGATATATGCTTAATATTTTATGAGCAGTATACAGATGATTCACAATAAGTGGCCGCCACTCACAGGGCCAAATTCTTATATTATTTGGAGCCAAATATGTTATATAAACGAGGGTCCTATTCCCTATATTTACAGAGTAATTCGAAACATTTGAGGAATGACGAATAAAATAATTACACTTTCAGAAGTAAATAAAATTATTTATTATCATACCACATAGTTTACAGTTGAGCATCACAATTGCGTCTAACAAGCTTACAAAAAATGTTCAAAAAGGTTTATGTCTATTTCCATACACTTGGCAGCACGTTTATGAACCGCACGTGTTGCTCTACGTAGCTGCACATGGCTGTCATTGACTTCTGAAGCGGCATGCATGATACGCGGAAGTAGTTCCTCACGTGTTTATGCAGTCCTTTGGTAAACAAGATCCTTCATACATCCCCATTTTAAATAATATGGCGGTGATAGATCTGGCGATCGAGGAGATGAGGGATAGTAACCGCCTCGTCCTATTCATCTCTCAGGGAAATGCACACTTAGGTGTCCAACCACAGTGCGGTGAAAGTGAGGAGGTGCACCATCATGTTGGAAGATTATATGACGTCTCACTGATAAAGTAAGATCCTTAAGTAACAGCAGTAGTTATTCTTGCAAAAAATGCAGATACGCCACACCTGTCAAGTGTCCCGGGAAAATTAATGGCCCGATCAGCTGATCGTGTAGGACACCACACAACACATTGATGCTGCGACGGTTTTGAAATCTCCTTCCCACAGTTGTGTGGGTATGCTGATTGTCGAATTTCTCTGTAAATATTGGGAATTGTACCAACATTTATATGACATAATTTGCTCCAAATTATGTAAGGAATAAACCCTGTGAGTGGCGGCAACTCCTCGTGAATCAACCTGTGTATGCAGGTAGGGGCAGTCACATTTCTCATAGGTTGATCTCAAAAGTGCTAGGTTATAAGTAAACAACATACATTAATGAATCATGCGAAATGCATGTTCAGTTACGTGCTCGCCTAGAGCAAGAGGTATCGCCGTCCCAGAATGCGGTAGGCAAGAGCAGAATGGGCCGGTACTGCGAGCCGGAGTCGAGTCGTCCACAGCTAGAGCCGGGAAGAGCGTCGAGAATAATTTATGCAAGCGAAGAGCAAGCGGTCCTGCGGGAGAGGACATGAAGCTGTGCGTGGGCGACGTACCCTCGCGCTGAATTAATTACCCTGAGATTAGCGGCGTGCGCCGAGGCAGCGCCCTACAGCGGTACGCACGCGCGTGACGGACGTCCGACGTAGGCTGAACGACAGTCCATTTGCGGTTACTTACANCTACTTCCAACCTTTATGAAGCCCTGCCAAAGTTATACTTCCAGGATATTCCTCTTCCTCGTGCGAACAAAGCTTATCGAAGTCTGGACAATCACACCAATGGGACGACGCACCGCATTCGTGCGCACTCAACTTAATAATATTTTGCACAAGAACTATGTCTTACTAGGTATTGTCAAAACATCTCATTTCTATCTGATTTTATGCGTATAAATAAAATATTATAATTAACAGATAAAATAGACATAAAAGTTTAATTTCCCAAAAATTACTTGTCAACAGCAGTTTAACACGACTGTGGTACCTTACATATTCAAGGAACAAGCAAACACGTCATACTTTGAGTGATTTTTCTAAGGTTTCATTTGAAAAGTGTGAAGAAACCGCGGATAGACCATAGCTAACGCGTCACGTCTTCCGGAGAAGATCCTTCGGACCTGGCTGCGTAAGAGCCTTTTAAACCATCCGATTCGTGCCGTTCGAGGGCATAAGACAAAAACCGGCCCGACCAAAAATATGCCATACACGACGATAATTTTGTCTGCCCGACGAAGAACGATGTTTTGGCAAGAGTGAATAGTGGGGGTAAACAACCTTCAGCATTGTAGATAATATACTCATTTATGATTGATCCCATAGTAGTGAACGCTGTATATATGCAAACTTATTTGAATAGCTGGATAATAAGATGGTCCCTTCATATTGCCATGTTTCCTTTTCACTCTGCGGAAAACAGCACTAACGAATTAGACGAAATTATCCAGGGTGAATGGACTGGTTACGGAAAGCAATAAGAAGCACTGCGGCGTTGGTTGCTGCCAGGTCGCTACTCGTGTGGCGGCATAAGAACGCCAATATANCTAGACGAAATTATCCAGGGTGAATGGACTGGTTATGGAAAGCAATAAGAAGCACTGCGGCGTTGGTTGCTGCCAGGTCGCTACTCGTGTGGCGGCATAAGAACGCCAATATACCGCTGTGTGCAGAGCGTATCTTAATTACTATTACCTGCCGATAGATGTAAAGGGTTCGTAGCAGAACAAGATTTGATTAGGAACCAATGTTCGGAAACTTGCCGTTTCACGCTACACGGAAGAACGAATCAGGAGTTCAAATCCCCCGCGTCGCCTAAGTCAACGAGCTCTTACCTGCGTGCAGTACAAAAGCTGGTCGATGTGGTGACCATGGCGTTCGTTGAAAACATTGTTTCTGCGAAGCCTGTTCTCATACACGCGCTTGGTGTGCGCTAAGTCTAGTCTGCCGCAGCCACAACTCGTGCAAGATCTTTCTCGGGTGTACAGGGGTCTCGTAAACAAAACTGTTCATGTGGCTCCACACGATAAATCGAGAGACGTATAATCCACAGATCATTGCGGTCAAGTAATGGACCCACTCCGATCGATGGACCCTGAATGTTCGGTCGAGATATTTTCGGGTGGCACGTGGAAAGTGATTTGCTGCACCTTCAGGTTAGAACCACATTTTCTCACGAATGTTCAGTGGCACATCTACCGAGAACTCCACCAGTACTTCTTGAACCGTTGCTGAAATCCGTAGGAATGTGTGGCCCGAGGGTTTTCTTCATCCCAAATGTAGCTGTTAGGATAGTTGAAAACATTTTACGTGGTGAAATGCGCATCATCGGTGAAAATAATGTGCCTGGAAACTCGGGCACGTCTACACAACGTTACAGAAACCACGTACAGGAGTTGATACGTGGCGCGCAATCATAAGGACTTCGATGGCTTTCCGCTGGTTTCAAACCCGGTACGCCGTCGTTTAGTTGGCATGTAGGCAAATATTCTGTGAACGTTTCCCAATAACTTCCCATGCACTACATGATATTCCGCTGTCCAGTAGGCAAATTTTAACACAGAGTAGAACAATTTTTATTTTTATGTTTTTAATTTTAATTTATGTTTTTATAAGAAGTGTATTTTGTAGTTACTGTTCGTACATAATACCCCAGACACTGCTATGAGACACATTCATGAAACGTGCAATGGCTCGAGTACTCGTTGACGGGTTCTTTTTCAACTCGATAAAGTACCTCCTCTTTGAAGTCGAGAGTCAGGCGTCTCCGTGGAGCACCACTGTTGGCCCGGTTACCTCTTAAAGTACTTATTTGTGGCAGTCGTTATAATCTGGGAAAAAGGGTATGTAATTGATTCACGCGGTGAGTAAAACGCTCTTGATACAGACGTTGAGCAACCCTACCATTACGTTGAACTTCGCCGTAAATTAACATATCAGTGTTCTCGGCAAACATGTACTCGGACATCCCGCACTGTACCGCATTAAATAACGACAGAATGGCAAGTGGAGTGACGTCCAAAACAGAACGCCAGATTGTAAAAAAGACGACACCTGACATCAGATGACGTAAGACGTCGCCAATTAACATATTGGGTTGCCTACCGTGCAGTGGGGCTTTTGAAATCTTTTGATTCTTATCATCCTTGTAGCACTGAAACGATAAGTCTCCGGACATGGATTCCTTATAAAAACTTTATCTCCTAGTGCGCCCTTTACGACTCTATAAGTGTGTAATAGGAATTATGGAACACTTTGTATAACTATGTTATCTATAAAATATGAGAAATGTCACTTAATTTGGGCAAGTGGTTACAACATTTTCTAAGAAATTCCTTTTTAACTTCTCAGCATTCTTTAAAATAATTGAAGAAGTAAAAAAAAATAATTTAATTTAGTGATATGAGATAATTTTTACATTATTTAATATAATTACATTTATTTTTCAAGCTATATTATGCATGTATACATAGCAAGGTGTAAATAAGTCTTTAAGATAGATCAACAAAACCTTACTTTACAAGACATCGTTGAAACCACTTATTGCCTAAGCTCTTGCATATGTTTTTCGAACAACCTTTCGGCATTGGCGAAGTCATTAACTATGCACATTTAAAGATTAAACAGACGAAAGTTATGTTATTACAGGCATCAATAAAACTAATTAATATTTGTTAGTATACATTCACGGAGTTCCACAGAAGTTTATATATATGTATGCATTTAAGTTTGCCTCTAACATTTTTTAGGTGACCGCGAGCTGCACGCCATTTAGATGCATTGCACATAACCACGATCTAATTTCCAATGAACATCGGAATTTTAATACTGATTTTACTTTATTTCATTTACAAAACAAACCGAAATAGAAATAGTTCAAAAATTAATTCTTTAATTATTTAAGTTTATATGATGTAGGCCGAATTAAAATATATAACATATATTACGCAGGTTTAGAACTTTATACCTATTTCGCTGAAATATTATTACCTCAATGATCCACGACACAGCAGACGTGGAAGTTTACACACAACGCATAATACTGTTCACTAAAATGTATATCTAGTTAGCGCAGTTACAGAAAGTTGTGCTTAGGACTTATTCGATTTCCCGAGAGAAATACGTCACCCCCCAGAGTAGTGTGGTTGTAATACAGAGGTTGAATTGGGTCAGTCGCCAAATGGAACACATTTGGAGTCACCTACCCCCCCTCCCCAATCGTGGGGAAATTTAACTTTTGGCCACATTTACATCATTATTCATCACAGTCGAGAAATACAGCTGCCATTTCGTCGTAAAAATAACATCACACTGTATTTAAATTTATTTTTCCGAATGAAATTATATTTTATTTATCATATTTTATATGTGTCACGTAAATAATATCACACTATATTAAAAATAATTTTCGGTTGTAAAATTACGATTTATTTATTATATTTTTAATGTGTTACGTAAAGCTCCTGCATTACGAAAGAACTAATAGGATAGAATTAAAAATAATTTTTTTAAGAACTCAGATAGATGCGATGGAAAAACGTCAAATGCAGTAAAAAGAGCTATTAAACTCAGAGAGTAGGAGCACGCAGGCAAAAAAATAAGAGTGGCAAAGAGAGGAAGAACTAAATAAAAGTTACGGGTGGCTCGCGAGCCATCATAGAACGGAAAAAAGCGGAAAATGACTTGAAGGGAGTACGCGGGGGAGGGTCGGTAAGCTGGTGTTTGCAAAGGATCTCTGAAATGGGTTGTATCAGCAGACAACTGGAAGAAAATTCCTAATTTCAGAACAACGAGGTGGTGCGGAAAAATTCTTCTTTCGTCCCCACACCCATCCTACATCGCACCCGCTGCCACCGAACTTTGCTTCCTGGGCGGGAGCGCTGGGAGAAAGCAACTATTACAGCAGCCGGCCTGGCTCATAACGGCAGCAGTAGGGTCGGTAGTTTATGAGAAGCAGGCTGTGCCCCTGCGACGCGGTGCATTGGCACATGCTTCACATACCCGAGCTGCAGGCAGCATAGAGTGACCGGAACATGAAGAGTATTTCAAGGATGTTGTATTTAAAAAAAAATGTTTTTTATATATTTTATATTTTTAACCAAACATTGTTCAACTTGTACACATTGTATGTGATTTTATTTTCCTCGGATAAAAATATAGGCTCAAAATTTTTTTCAATAATTTCATGACAAAATTTTTTTCTTGTTTTGCTGCAGCTATAATAAGAAATATATCTCAATTTTACAAGTGAAAAAATTTACGATGTAAAATAATGCCATAGGTTATCACATGACAAATATATAATCAACAAATAACAAGCCATGATAAAACAGTTAAATATAAAGACATTTTCGCATATTTGAAAAAATTTTTTAATGCATTAACTTTTATTTGGTGATTTCATATGTATTAAGCAGTAGTCCATTGTATTAATTTACATTTGTAATTCTTTACATTTGTACAAGTTAGTTAGTATTTGTTATTATGGGTATAGCAAAACAGAAAAATTAATTTTATTTTACATCAAATAATTTTTAAAAAATTTATTTGAGAAGAATGGCATTACATACGAAGTGTATAAGTTAAATAGTGTTTGGTAGAATTATAAAATAATTTAATGTTTGGTATCAAACACTTTAAAACGAGCGCTTTCACTGCGGTGCAGCAGAGTAGAGCAATATGATGCAGCGAGGCGTCACATTCTTAAACTCCACTACAAAAGACTAATTTACTATGCGTTGTTAAAAAAAGTAACTGCTTTACGTAACTAGATATAACTCATGCGTTTTTCATCTGTTTTGCAGGGCACTGGCCCAGGTTTGCCTGTACATGAATTTAAACAGTAATACATTAGTTACAACCTTGTAATGCGAGCCAAGAAACCAGCAATTCTTTCGATGTCTCCCAAAACTATCACTTTACTAGCTTTTGTTTTTAAACATATTTAGCTTAACCATAAAAAATAGCTTGAGGCCATCCAGTTCTCCTGCCAACGGTATCGAAGCTATAGAGCTGACCACTACTCCATTGCCGTTACACGCAGTATGTGAACCGAGTAAAGCTTAGAAGTTAAAAATAGCATAAATACTTCTGTATAACATTAGGCTGGATTGTCTAAATGTTTGAATAAATGTGTGTAATAACACTGCTTCGGACCACAGCGGAGTTCTCAACCAGCGAAGTACCCTTGGCTACATACTCCCACACAACGAGCAGATTTAATTTTCACTGCAATGTATATGTTAAATTAACCCACGGACTGTGGCACATATAATCACTCTGCATCGGAGTAGAGCTGAGCATCAAAAATTTAAATAAATAGGTGATTGTTCCGTATTGTGTACCCTTATGGTAAAACCATAGGACACCCGTGAGTGCAGTATCGAGTATCCATTAAAATTATTTCCTTTACGAGTCAGTGTACAATTGCATATCTGGCCGAATTCCATTTAACATATCCAAGTTCAAGTCAATTGTTCTGTTTAGCATATCCAAGTGTAGTTTTACTTAAAAAACTAAAAAAATTCAATTGTAAAACTTACAATGATGTGTGCGGGGTGTAAAATCACCATGTTGAACAATTGGAAATGGATTTATTTTTCTATGGGCATTAACACATTCCTTGTCGAGCATGACATCCTTAAACCGTCAATACAGTGCGGACGATGCAGAAAAGGCGAAGCCAAGCTCGTGGACAATCGTGGTTTGTTTTACTGGTGTAGACAGCGCACGGAGAATGGCACGAAATGTAATTTTTAAGTGTCGGCGAGACAGGGCAGTTTCGCAGGAGATTCAAATTTGTCGCCGGGCAAGATCTTCAAGTTGTGTTTATTGTGGTGCCTGATCAAGTATCCCCGACAGCAGACTATAGTAAACGAACTTAAGTGCTCAGGCAAGACAGTCGTCACCTGGTCGAATTTCTGCCGCCAAGTGTGCATAGACTGGGTGTTAACTTACAGGAAACGAATCGGCGGGCCTGGCAAAAAAAATGAGATAGATGAATCATAGTTGCGTAAACACAAAAACCGCAAGGGACGAAAATTTCATGGCCAGTGGGTTTTCGGCGGTGTGGAGAGAGGTGACCCTACTAATTTCTTCCTGGTCCCGGTGTAAAAGAGGAATGCCGCGACTTTAGTCAAATGCATTTGTGAATGGATCATGCCAGGCACAAAGATAATTTCAGACAGTTGGCGAGGTTACAGTAACTTGGACATGCACGGCTATCGTCACCTGCAACTAATTCACCGCAAGGAATTTGTGTGCAGTGAAAAGAGTGGAATAGTTAACACCCGAAACAAACTAAAGTTGAGGCAGGACGAAGCTTTAAGAGTACACACACAAAACATCGAACGGAGTTGGTGTTCAGTGAGGTATAGCATTCCGTGTTTTGGAAGACGGGAAAAGTCGTGGGTTGGCTACTTGGCAGAATACATTTGGAAAAAGAACCACCCATACAGGCAACGATTCCACTCTTTTCTAATCCATGCAGACACCATGCATGAAGAGACTCGCCATGAAGGAGACAACTGCAATGAAGGCAGTTCTCTTTTCGAAAGGTAAATTGTTTGCATTTGCGCAAAAAAAATAAATGGATAAACAAAAAATGTATATATACATTTATTTCATTTTCAGACACATGCAAGGATGAGTGAAACAAAGTGTTAAAATGTAAATTACTTGCAATTAATGTTAGTTTAAAATCTAGGTGATGTATTTAAAATTAAAGTGCTAAATGGTGAATGTTAAAATGTATACGAGTAATTGGTTTTCCCAGTAAAAAATGTTTAAGTGTAAAATACTTTCTGTTTATCGTGTAGGTTTAAAATAACTTGTTATTTAAGTGCGCAATAATTTGGTAGTACAAGGGAGGCCCGATTCAGACCCTTCTTGCCTATATATATCCAGCTCTTTTTTACTTGACTAGAAATCTCATAACTGGTTTGGGTTTAAAGTAATTGGTGTGTTGTGTATGTTGTCTATGACAATGGCTTATTTAAAAATAAAATGACTTTTTATTTTTTATTCAGTTTAAAGTGTAAACTAGTTTTACTAGTAAAAAATTAAAATGTAAATAGCTCGCGGTTTGCAGTGTCTGTTTAAATGACAGAGAGTAGCTATTTGTGTCAGTTTAAAGAGTGTATATCTGTTTATTTAGGTACACAATACATTAGTAACAAAAGGGAGGACCGATTCGTACCTCCCTTGCCATTATATATTCAACTTTTTTGTACCTAACTAGGAATCTCAGAACTAGATTAGTTTAGAGAATTATCATCAGAATAAACTGTAGTTGGTTTTACCAGTAAAAAATTAAAGTGCAAAAGGTAACTTAGTATATGTACAAAAAATATACAGATAAACAAAGGTATATATTTGTATTTTCATTTAAGGTTGTACATGTCAAATTCTTTTCCCCCATCCAATACCCAAAAGGGCAGATCTTCTAATTTGATGTAATCCACATTCTACTGGTCGATGTACAGGAACTCCCCCTCTTCGTTTTCAACTCCCGGAGAGGTCGACTTCGCCTGGCTATCTCGGTAAATTCAGTTGCCGAAATTATTTTTTTTTTCTGAAAACAAAAACAAATTCAATTTTATCTACTGTGTTTTTTTCGCCCGGGTGATGACACGATCGGACACTTCAAACGCTTACTTTGGCTTTCTGATGACAAACTCGTTTGAACTCATGATTTTTGACATTGGGTTGTATGTCATGTACGATCCATCATCCCAATTCTCTTCCGAACAGGTGGTTGCAGGGGTTTTGGAAAAGGGGGGTGGGGGGAGACGACAGCGAAGAAGATTCTACAACTGTGGGTAATGGAGATCCTGTAGTCTTGGTTGCCATCTCCACAGCTGCCCTACATTAATATAGCTGCCTCTCCATTCATGATCGCAAAATCATATGCGATCGCTTAAGAGGGCACTGTATGAAGAGGTCTTGTGGATCTTCTTACATGTTGGACCTGAAATGCAAAACCAACATGAACCACTATACGAGTATATCGTAGCTATAAAATAACCTCGCTTAAAATAAAGAAAAGGTGTCTGCATTACGTGTGTTGGTAATAATTCCTTCAGTTGATCGACTGGTGATCCATTGATAGTTTTCTGAGGTCAGCTTCCCATATATATACCCCGTGGTATGGCAACCAAAACTATTTTTTTCTACTCTTGTAATCCATTTGGTAAATAAAAAAAAGGAGCGGTTAAGCTTATGGCAGCCTTGGAAGAGCCTTACAACACCACTTGTGAGTACAGAGGCGTGGTACATTAATTTTACGATCGTGGTTGACATCAAATGCATTTTAATAGGCCTGTGAAGGCCTTGGGAGAGCCTTACACAACACTCGCGAGTGCAGAGGCGTGGTATATAATTTTTAAGCTTGTGAAGCCTGTGTTGTTTACTGCTGACATCATCGACATATTTAAATCGCGACTACAAAGGCGTGGATTGCATAACATTCATCAAAAACGAACAAAAAGAAAGATCCTTGCACAACACTCGCGAGTACGAGCAGTACTAGTAAAAAAATAAAGTGCTAATGGCTAGCTGTTTATGGTGTATGTTGAAAATGAAAGTGAATTCTTATTTACATCAATTTAAAGTTGGGTGACTTGTTTAAAATTAAAATGACTCGCTATTTGCATTTGTTTAAAGTTGGGTTACTGTTTATTTGTGTCAGTTTCTAATGAAGGTGATTTGTTATTTGAATTAATTTAAAATATAAACGAGTATCACTAGTAAAAAATGAAAGTGCTGATGCCTAACTGCTTATGATGTCAGTTTAAAGTTCGGTGATTTCTTTAATTTTAAAATGTGAATTACTCGATGTTTGCGGTGTCTGTTTAAATGGAAAATAAGGAGTTATTTGCGTCAGTTTAAAGTTAGTAGCACAAGGGAGGCCCGATTCATACACCCCTTGCTGATATATATTCAGTTTTGTGTATATGACTAGAATCTCACAACTGGTTTAGTTTAAAATGACGATGGCTCATTTAAAATTAAAATGTGATTGACTTGCGGTGTGTGGTGTCTGTTAAAATTGAAAATTAGTAGTTATTTGCATCAGTTTAAAGAGTGAATGTCTGTTTATTTAACTGCACAATACATTGGTAGCACAAGGGAGACCCAATTAATTCCCCCTTGCTGATATATATTAAATTTTGTGTACTTGACTAGAAATCTCACAACTGGTTTAGTTTGAAATGACAATGGCTTGTGTGTGGTGTCTGTGACAATAGCTCATTTAAAATTGAAGTGTGATTGACTTGTGGTGTGTGGTGTCTGTTTAAAATAACAATGAGTAGTTGATTTTACCAGCAAAAAAATTAAAGTGTTAATTACTTACTGAGTGTGGTTGTTTAAATTGAAAATGAGTAGTTGTTTTGCGTCAGTTTAGATAAAAATTGTTTCCTACTATCGTCACCAGCTTACTTAAATCGCGAGTGAGTTGGCTTTGTACATGAGTCATTATTATGTAACTTTAAAGTTTAAATGAGTAGTTGTTTTCATCTCTATAACTAGGATGACTTAGTGCAAACTTGCGAACTTGCAATTTCAATACCGAGCAAATATTCCCAAAGCATTGCACAATTTTCAGCAGAATGAACAAAACGAAAAAGCCTTGCACTCATTAATTTTATGATCCTGTTTTCCTCGTGACATGCTTACCTTGTGGACACCTTTGAGTTTCAATCAATTTTAGAACTTTCATTAAAACGAACAAAACGAAAGATCCCAGCACAACACTCGTGATTCCAAGGCATTGATGGGTGAAATGCATTAATTATATTCCCTCGCTGTCTTTATTTTTTTTTGCACTCATTATTAGTTACACAACTCATTTTACTGGCTGGTTATTTGTTTTGGGTTTAAAGTGTAAATGAGTGGTTGTTGGGTACGCAATAGGAAATTTTTAGCAACAAGTGACTTCCGCACTGTGATACGCCCAGGGAAATAAATGGCGAAGTGACCAATTGTTGTGTTTTCAGTTTGGGTATGCCACAGGAAACAATTAAGTGTATTTCGAAATTTTTTTCGAGAGTATGAAATGGATACATGTATCGGAACAAATGAGGCGTGGTACCAATTTCCACCTGTCGGTTTAGATATGCAAACCCGCCACTTTTCAATTCATGTTGTTTTTTATGTGGATACGCCCGGGGAAACAAATGGGAAAGTGACCAATTGTTCCGTTTTAAGTTTCTGTATGCCACAGGAAACAATAAGGTGTTTTTCGAAATTTTTTTAAAGAGGGAAATGGATACGTGAATCGGAACAAATGAGGCGTGGTGCCAATTTCCATCTGTCTTTTTGGGATATGCAAATCCACCACTTTTCAATTCAGGTTATTTTTCATGTGGATACACATAATGAAATTTTTGGTAAAAACCAGGTAATTACAGGCAGTTTGGATATGCAGGGAGAAATTTTGCATTTTTTTTTGCTTTCTCCGGACTTTAGTTGGATACGAAGTAGACGACTTTTTGGGTGGGGTTTGTTGTGTCATTGGATTAGTAATATAGTGTTTTTGGGTGATTTGGGTACGCAATACAAAATAATCACCAATAAATGTTTTATTTGAATTTTTTTGTATCTTGAACAGAACTTTATGTTGATATCATTGTTTTATTACCTTACATTGCACATGATTGTACTTATTAATCTAACCGGAATTTAAATTTTTGTTTTTGATTAATGGTAAACAATGTTCATGCTGTGGTTTTCCCCATTTGGAACTGGAATTTGTTGCTTGGGTTTGATTGTTGCACACTGATATCAGACACGTGATGATTCCACGGCTACACCCACCCACAATGTGAAATTGTCATTGAATTTTGAGTGTCATTAAATAAAAACTTTGTTCCCGGCCATGTCGCCACGAAATCTGGTAATGATTATAAACGTATCAGTTGAAATCCAACGATGTAATGAAATCAAACAATAATATCATCGTAAAATTCATTTTGAGTTAAATAAATTAAAGGCCAACGACTCCTTAATTTTTACTTTTAAGCTTCCTGTAGATCGTAGGATGATGGTGTATACCCCTTTATGTAAGTAAGCTGCCTCAAGACTTACCTTGCAATTAAAACTTCATAAAAATCTCTCAAGTAATTTTTGCATGATGCAGGATCAAACAAACAGACATGCAAACAGAGAAAACTTAGGATCTTTAAATACGAACCAATTATTTGATTACAGCTCAGTTTCCCAATGGAAGTGGCCGTCGGGAAATTATTGTGTTTAATTTTAAAATGCACCGCAAAATAAATCAATGAGAAATTGAAATTCGTGGAAGATGGAAGTAAAAGTGCAAAATTCCTAAACTTTCTAAATTATTAGGAAAATATTTCACTGGCAATGTTTAAATTCCGGGTAGGCGAAGCAGCAGGGTAGATTTCGTATTTAGCTTCTGCTTGACCGAGCTGCTTGTAAACAAGTTCAACTTTTTGCGCCTCCGGGAACTTTCTATCCATAGTAAATCATATAATTAATACGTGTTATTAAAAAAGTTTAAATATAAAAAACAGGCCTTGCCCTTCTCTAAATTACGCGGAATTTTCCCCATTTACAATACAATTTCAATGAAAGATGGAAATTAACAGCATGAGCTTACGAGTATACGACCAAAATAGAGAAAGTGATATGGTATTCATCCGCATTTAATTGCAATACAAGTTTTATTAAAAACATTCAGAATTATGTTTGCTCCAAAGCCTCGGTCCCGAGTTAAGATATGTGCATTTTTAATTTCGCTCATATATCGCATTCAAAGAACATGAATACTGAAATCATCATACACAGTTAAAAAAAACGGATTGCATCATTAGGATTGCGTAAATAAGTGCAAACTGGGAAGAAAATATAGAGGTCATTGTTTATTAAGGCCAAATCTTTTTAATCAGTGACCATATATCAGCTACACAATAGTACTATGATAAAGGCATAAATTCTGAGTTGTAAACTTCCACAAGTGGTACGTCGTGTAATGGCAGTACACATTAATACACACCACTTATTAAAATGTTGATATGACGTTTTTAAAATGCATCGGATAAATTACTTGGTTCTCTTTTACATTAATAAAACTATAATATTGAAAACTAGCGAACCGGCCCGGTTTCGCCCGGGTACAATTGAGTTTTACAGTGATACACTAATAAATAAATTGGAAAAAGACAATTCNAACCGGCCCGGTTTCGCCCGGGTACAATTGAGTTTTACAGTGATACACTAATAAATAAATTGGAAAAAGACAATTCATTTATGTGAAAACCGATTTATAAAATTATAGTATGTTGGCCTAGGTTTTTAACAGATTATGGCAACCCAAAAGGAAGGAAATATATTTTTCCCGATAGCCAAGAAATAGAATATTGTTTTTAGAGAGCATCTGTGCAACTATCGCGTAGTTACAACATTACCGCTTTTCAGCGTCGATGTATGAAAATCAAAACGTCAGTGTCATCAAGTTGTAGATTTAGAAATAAGTGTACCTAGGTACTATTTTTTGCGATTGGCTGAGGGATCTTAACCGATTACCAAAGTTAAGCAACGTTCCCAGCGGCACACATTTGGATGGGTGACCGTTTGGTGGCGTAACATCTGAGCTCTTCCGGGCTTCGGAGGGCGCGTTAAATATTCGGTCCCGGTTGTTATCGACTGATAGTAGTCGTTAAGCCATTTCAGAGTTCATTGGGCGGCCTGAAAAAACTCTGACACCAGAGGAAAATAATATTTCGGTCACGTTTCCAGCAGTTGAAGAATTAGGTTTTGTTGTTATTCCAGAGGACCCGTGCAATTTACCGAAATAAAAAGTATCCTATGTCCTATTCCAGGACCTAAAGTACCTACATACTAAATGTCATTAAAATCCGTTCAGCCGTTATGGAGCTGAGTGGTAACAAACACACACACACATTAACTTTCGCATTTCTAATATTAGTTAGATTAAGTTATTTGAAGGGTGCTTACAGGTAGGTCTTCAATTTAAGTACGGTTGAAGTGAAATGAAGATGAAGACGCTATGGAGTGCAAAGGCGAAGGAAATCCGGTGGCCTACGGCCATCTACACCATGTTTTCAAAGTACGAAAATTCGGAGCTGCCGTGCCTAAAATTGAACAAAGATCGCCGTAAAGGAAGGCTGTAATGTGACTACTCCTGTCTCAAATTGTGAAATTGATAGCAACTCGCTTAGATGTATAATCTTGTTTCCTTTGCCGGTTGCATTATTCTGTTAAGTAATTCTTATTGTAAGTTTCTTCAATTTTTTTTTTGNATAATCTTGTTTCCTTTGCCGGTTGCATTATTCTGTTAAGTAATTCTTATTGTAAGTTTCTTCAATTTTTTTTTTTGTTTTATTCGCACTCTACTTTCCTGTTAACGTATCGACCAAAACGTTTTTGGGAAATTAATTTATAAATTTACTTTTAGGAACAATAACAGAAGAATTTGTAAGACTATCACTACATTAAATAAAGGTCAATATTTTCTTATTACGTGTATATTTGTGTATAAATTTTGCTTTACAGTACTTCTGGACCAGGCTAGAGAACATACCCTTACATACGCTNTACGTGTATATTTGTGTATAAATTTTGCTTTACAGTACTTCTGGACCAGGCTAGAGAACATACCCTTACATACGCTAGTAGTCTATTCAGGAGTAAGGAAGCAGACATGATAAAAAAGCCTAAACATATTAACAAACCGAGAAACAAACTTCCGTGACTTTTTCGAAATTTGAACCCGCAACCTTTGCTTTCTGAAACGTGCCTCAGCGAACTCGGGCACGTAGGTTTCGCAGCAAACACGTCTCTCTACCGGCACGTCGTTCATTTTCCCCTTAAACTAGTCATCGGTAACGGAAAAGGGAGAAACAAGTTCTTTACTTCACTTGACTTCTTGATGACATCACGTCCTCACAACAGGTGCCACGGTGGTGAAATGTTTAGACTACTCGCCTTCCAACTGAGCGAAGGGGTTTGATTCCCGGCAGGGGCCTCTTCCGTATTTTCGAATGTGGGAATCGTGCTGGACGATGCCACTAGTTGGAAGGTTTTCTCGGGGATTTCCCGTTTCTCCCGCCCTTACTTTCCGGCGCTGCTCCATACTCATATCACTTCACCCTTATCGGCTCGCAAAACCTCGATGTGTTAAGGCTGTTCAAGTGCAAATAATGATTCTCGATATTTTTAGGATATTTTATGATTCTGTTATATAACATCAAATAGTACACTGATAAAAGTATCAAAACCGTGCAAAATTAATTTACAAAAACTAACGACGGAAAATACGGGAATTTCCAATTTATATGTATTGGCAAACAAATTTCAAAATTTTGCATAATTATCAGTTTAAATGAGTTGTTAATATCATTAGAATAAGATCACAAAATGTCGTGTTATTTCTTCCAACGGTTCTGCCATAATTGTATTTTAAATTTTACAATAAAATTGAAATCAAAAATAGCTAGACGCTAAACGCTAATCGCAGGCGAACAAAATGCCACACTTCAAAGAAATTTGTTTCTTTACGTTTCTAAATCTTCCGAAAACATTTTACCTGAAATCAAGCATTGTGATCGTATAACTTTTTAAAATTTTATATCTTACATTTTAAAGCTAAAATGCTGATAATTCTACTAATAAAAGAACGCGAGAGTAACTTTTAAATTTATTTGGCATTATTGTCAAATATTTACTGATTGTGTATTGCAAAACCGCTAAATATCTAAAAAATGCACAACAAAATTTAAGGCACTTAAACAGCCTTAAGAGCCATCCAAATATTTCCTCTCCACTCGCCACTCACAACATGTATTCGTTAGGTTGGCCGAGAGCGAAAGAATTTGTACCCGTAGACACATCTTAAAATCTCCTCCTAAACCGAGTGGAATAGCATATTGGTAACTCACTGAATTTTCATTCGGGAGAACCGGGTTTCGATTCTCAGCCCGGCCATCCTGATTTCAGTTTTTCATGGTTTCCCGAAATCACTCCAAACGGATACTTACCAAAGGCCACGGCCGTTCCTTTCCATTTGTTCTCCAATCCCTCGTCCCTGTGCAACTTTCGCCATCTCTAATGACTTCAATGTCGACGAGACGTTAAGCCCAACTACCTACCTTCTGAAGCACAAGTTTATTTTACGATTTTTTTGTGACATTCGTTGCAGGGATCTCAGGGCGTGTAAACTTCACCAGAGCACGGCGGATGCGTCCTGCCGCGTGTAGTTCTTTTTGCGATGAGCGCAGCGCGGCGCGCAAGAAGCTAGGATCAGTCGACGACCCCGGGTTCCAAGACGCTCAGCCTTACAGATGCCTTCCATGAATCTCTCGTTGACGCATCTAGGAGCGGGGAGGCGAGAGAACACACAGGCCAGACGGTGGACCGTTATATTACGCCTGCACCGAGGATCATGTCGCTGCTTCCCCCCTCCACAGAGGGAGTGAGGGAAGAAATACGCCTTGAGAAATTGCGCGCATACATCAACACAAGACACCAATTTCCCAAGCACAAATGCGTTCACCTCGTTACTGGCAGAACCCCAGGATAAAGCGGGACCAAGAACGCCTTGGAGTTTATGCTGCAGGTTTTTCGCGCGTCATCTCTTCGACTGACAAATCAATACGGGTTGTTATACTCTGTTCACGGTAAACTGAGCATTTTTTTAAAGTCCTGCTTAGATCTAGGCGAGACTGGGTACGGTTGTAACAGGGTACGGTTGTAACAACTCGAATATTCGCAAAACTATAGACGGTATGAAGAGGGGTACAAGGGGAAAGACACGTGGCTTGCCTGTACGGACCTGATCGGCAGCGTTGCGTCATCCTCCGCGCGCTTTGTTCGCTTGTAGAGGGACCTATTGTGATTTGTCACCCAAAAGTAAGTATTTTTGATCGATTTCTTTCTTGAGTTGCTTCGTTAATATTATAATTTACGTTTTGAGATTTTTCCTACGTAATTGTGGACTTAAGAGGTAAGCAAAAAGTAATAAGTTTTTGTGTAGGTTATTTTCTCTGGCCTCTGAGACAGTTCCACTGGCACATTCGAAGGGGGGAGAGGGGGTACTGTTGTAACATTTTTGTGTGTACGATTGTAACATTAGTAATATTGTTATTTTACGTTGTAGATGCCCAGGAAACGTGTCAGGAAGACATCGAGGGGTGTAAGCGATATATCACGTTACAAGGATGCAAACGACGAACTTAAATGTGGGAGTTCTTTGAGACGAGTAGCAGAGATCTGCAGAGTTAACCACGTCTCTCTACTACGATACATACGAAAGAGAGATGCTACGAACGAAGGTGCCGAGGCAGAAAATATTAGTATGGGGTATGTAGCTCATAGCAGAGTCTTTTCGGAAGATCAAAAACATCAACTCGCCAAATACCTCATATGTTGTGCAGATGTATACTTCGGTCTTTCTGCTAAAGAGGTAAGAAAGTTAGCATTTGAACTAGCCGTTAAATACAACTTAAAGGTACCTCCATTTAGAAGTTGTTTTGTTTGATTAGATAATATTTTACTAGCTTCAAAAAGTTTTTAAATATGACGTTAACTGACAATGTTAAATTCTATAAAGTCATTAAAGAAGACTGTTTAAAATGTTACTAAAATGGTGCCATTTTAACATTAAATAATGTAAAAGCACTCATATGTGATTTATTATTAAAAAAGCTGATTGAAATGCGTGTATTGTGTATTATTTTTGTATGTTTCAACTGACTCCCATCACTGTTACAACCGTCCTTGCCATGGGGTCAGTTGTAACAGTGGCACACGTTTTGTGAAACGTCTCCTGTCTGGCAACTACTGTATCTAGGCCTATCAGTTTAATTTAAATTTGAAGACAAATAAGTACTCTTCTATGTCATGCGACGTATTTGTTGTTTACAGCCAGAATGGCAATACTACGAGCGATCAAAGCAAAATTGTTACAACCGTACCCAGTCTCCTCTACTTGTATTCACATTGTGTATTCTTCCGCCACAAGTAAAATTAGAATTTCCATGGGCCTTATCACTTTATCCATGCGTCGGTTAAGGGAAACCGTGTCATTTTAATAAAAGTTAATGTTTTACCAATTTTATTATTCATACATTTATGTACCCTAATAAATTAGAATGTGAAAGAAAAGATTTTCGTATTCACAAATGTTTACTTAGGAACACTTCCAATTTAACTTTAAGAAATGGAACTAGTTTCCCTCCGTCGTTGTCAACTTTAGTGGGCGTATGACAGCCAGTGAGCCTGTCTTAAATATACACAGGTAGGTACAGTAATATTTTTAAAAGGTTGATTTCAACAGTGCTCACTTTACTGCAAACAGCCTTTAACGATATATTGAGCACTTTTCAAATCAACCTCTGAAAAAGTTACTGCCCCTTAACTATATCCTACCCAACCGTACAACCTGACATGCAGGCTCCCAGATAGTTGACAGCGAATTAAGGCTCCCGCCTACCAGGATCTTTTTCCGCGTTTGAAACCGAGAAGCGCGGGAGCAATAAGAGTGACACTACCACGCGTATCAAGTGCGCTATCGTCACTAAGTGCATGGCTCTGAACTAGCGTGGCGTGTCCTTGTCACACTGCGTGTACCTATGGGACTTTCATTGGTCACGCTGTCATTTTATTGGTGGAAAGTCTGTAGGATGCTTCAGTGCAGGTCCCGTAAGTAGTTTTGTATATATCTTATGCGAATATTTTGAAATACAATGCTTTGAAAAAACTGTATTTTGGAGTTTTGGAGTACTCTGGAATGATGTTTCTAACGTGCGTGACGTTTTGAAAGTACTCAACAGGCCTCGTCTGAAGTGTGTGTTCTTATCGTAGGAAAGCACTTTGGACGCACGTTTAATAGTTTCGTGGAGAACGAGTATTTAATACACTCTGCAACCTAGTTCAAGCGCCAGGTAGGCGGGATCCTTAAGGAAAATAGTTCTAAGTCGTGACGTTTTGTTGCAAATGTGATGTTCATATTTACGGGAAAACAAAGTTTTTTTTTTCTTTTTCAAATTAGAATACAAATTTGCATATAAGTAACACACTAATGTTCCTAACAATTTCGTACAGACTCATGAATAAAGTATTTAAGCCGATGGCTGGCTATATATATATATATATATATATATATATATATATATATATTACACATGGTCTCCAGGATACATAATAATGAGAAAATTACATCTTGAGCAGGGCTCTCAAAAGTGCTCAATTAACCGTGAGCATCATATAAGTATTTGTTATTGATTATTGGTGTTTCCCGCTTATAAACGGAGTTTCTGACCTAATTTAACACTGCTTTCTAATGCGACAATGACTGGTGCAAGATAGAAGCCAGTCATTTTCATATTATGAAGCTCGTAAAAGTATAGCTGCTTCAGTGGTCGAACCATAACCACACCAACATCATGTCAAGGGAATACAGGTTCGACAGTAGGAAGATCCGGATTAGAATTATTACAAGTGCGAAACGTAGCAGACAGCTAGTATGCTTCCTTGATATATTAAATTTCATCTCTTCTTCATTATAAACTGTAATGTAATGTCATGCTGTCAGAGAAGACGGGGAATATGGGTCAGTGAGTCCCTCGGGAGGAACGTTTCCTGACGTTTGAGGTGCGTGGCGGTACCGTGCTCTAGTAGCCGAGTCCGGTTACCGCATTTGACACTAGAAAGGGTGGATGATGTGCCTCTTATAGCCTCTCTCCACTCATGACGACCCAAGGCTCATCGCGCCATCTTTGAGTAACGCCAATTAGGCTCTGTCGCCCATATCCCTATAGGAACCAGTTTCCTCGTGACTGGTAAGGGGTATCTGCCATGATGGCTTGGGTCGACAGTTAGTACCTAGGCCCGACCACCTGTAGGGGTGTTGGACCACATGGAACACAGGCCGTTGGGGTCCAACACTGGAATTTCATCATGATTAAATTCTAAATTTTGGAAATGGTCAGTGGCCGATGACGGCTCTTTCGGTTGTTGCTTCGCTGGTTGACGGATGTGGTGGCGATGGCGTGTAGGCGATGATGAAAACATGGAAGAACTCTGGGACCTACGGGCCTACGAAGTTTGATAAGGACAAAAATTTTCAATTTCTGAGCAAGGGCGGCTTTTCCTGGACCTGCGTACCATAGTGGGTCTGGAGGTGTCTCCCACTCCATACTCGTCACCGTTCGCCCTCTGTATTCTGGTGTGCAGTTCAGTAGTGGGATGCTGGGCGGGCAACCGGCCTGTAATGGGTGTTAGGCTTATACCCGGCGGGGCTTTGAAATGTCCTCAACCACAACCAGAGTGTGCCTCAAAATGGGCTGTGCCCCTTGGTGCACTGACGCGGAAGGGGCTGCCTCTGTTCACCTGGTGCTCGCCATAGTTTGAGCGGTCGGTCATTGAAAACCCAGTAGTGTCATAGGAAATAAGTGGTTACATGTGCTGATGGTACACCAGAGGTTCTCTCTGGTGTACCAATCACTAGAGGTTGGACTCGTTCTGGCAGTGGTAAGGTTAGTTCTATTCAGGTAAGGAACAAAACTAGTTTTCTTCTGGGAGAGTTTGGCATAGAAACATTTTCGCCGCTAGGTGCGCAGTGTTCCAAAGATGTCACTTTTAATTAAAATGTTAAGTTAAATGAATAATAAATGAGAAAAATGTTATTTAGTTACGTAGTGTGTTTATATTTGATTTATAATTATTTCAATTATTTAATTTTTAACGTAGAAAATAGAGAAAATCCTGTACGCGTACGACACTAGCGGTCACCTAGTGGCGAAAAATTAGTTTTAGTTGCCAAACTAAAAGCATTGATCTTCCCAACCTGAATAGAATAAACATTACCAGTGGTTAACTCCGTATGCTGGAGGAGGTGTGGAGATATTCCCTCTCTTTAAGAAAGACCAGGCGGTGAGCGGAAACCTGCTCCGGTTGTGTCCTGGTAAGACACTAGGGGTATGGATAGAACCCCGGACAGACCACACGCTTGGTATCTGAGTACGAGTGTCTCAGTACCTTGTAGAGGAATGCTCTTTGCTGTACTTGTGAATCAGGTTCGGACTTTGATTATGGTCAACTCAGGTGCTATGCTTGGACACCTGCGATGAGAGGGCGTGATCCCTCTCCGCCACCGATTGGGTGGTCGTAGCGACGGAAGGGTCTTAGTGGCTAAGAGCGCTATGTAAAAATACAAAAGTACGAAGACTGAGAAGCCCTCCTGTATGTCAGAAAGGACGGTCACTCACGACTTCACCAAAATATTACCTTAATACTTATGAGTACTATCCGAAACCTAAGTTGTGACTGTCGTTGCTCAGTATTATTAATATTGTTATTAGTGACTTATCAGACCAAATGGTTTCACTTGCGGATGTTTAAGATGATCTTATTCGCAGGCTCTGAAATTTTACATTACTTTGGAAAATATGCCATGATTATTCTCCATATATTATGTCACCTATTCAATTAGTTTAGGGGGCTATTAAGTCATCAATCGCACGCCAAAATAAGATTAATATTAAGAAGTCGACAGTTAGCGTAATGAAAGTAAAGAACATTATTAAAAGGTCAAAGAACGAATATTAATGTGAGACAACTAATGTAAGTCATTAAAGCAACACTGACCATACGCATATAATATATTGGAATTACGTTCCATACACAGAACTATCTATATAGAAATTTGGTTCACTTATTTTAACTTTTCCACAGTTTGTGAAAAATGTTTTATCATAATGTGGTGCAAATAATTCTGGCACACTAAATTATTGTCTTAAACCATTTAGTTATTCTAGGAACGTTTTTCTCATATCATGTCTTAAAATAGTACAAAATTCTAGCAAATCACTTGCCATTATTTTGTACCTAATATACACGAAATATTTCCATTTCGTATTTTAATTTTGTTAAATAAATGTCCGCCATTATAAAATACTTAGTTACGTGATTGCTGCAAGTATACAATAAAATCTAGTTACCTGCGTACATATTTTGTGTAATGATGAAAAACAAGTAGTTACGAAAATATGGCTAATATTTTCGTATTTATTTAAAACAAAGGACATCTCAGAAAGATTTTCGGCATGGCCTCAATTGGCGCGAGAACCTAACCAGACGTTTTTCAGCATGTTATTATTCCACATCATGTTAACACGCACGTTCTCACATGCGAGTACGCTAAACTTAAATCGTGGAAATAAAGAATTAATAATAATATATACAATCCTTTAATTAGAAAGTGTAATTTATGCATAAATGTATTGCATTTCTAAATAAATAGATGCCGAATTTTTAAACACACACAGAAATCGTACATCTTGAAGGAAGAAAGGAGATTGGTGTTTGGTGATATTCCATCGAGATGAGTAAACTGCGATCATAAGAAAAATACTGTTCAACTCTGGAATTTTACATGAAGTTTACCTGTTCTCTTTTCCATTTGATGCCAGTCAGCGGATGTAGCTCCCTCCCTTCTTTGCTTTTCCGTCTCTTTCCCCGTTCCGGCATGAAATGAGCCAGGAATAATGGATAAAAGAAGTTTTTAAACTGGATGCTGCCAAGTTGTGAAGTAGCAAGATGGAGCAAAATCGGGAGTTAAAATGGAAACTCGGCCTTATTTGGCATCTATTTTAAGATTTCATTCAGCATTTGGTTCCTTCAACCGGAATATATTGAAAGCGTTTATTCCTTTCTAAAGGGAGAATTTTTTTATGGTAAACGGATTTCACTTTTTAAAAAATTCCTTCATTCGGGTACTTGAACTAATTTTTTGGTTACATCAGAGGGAAATATGTGTGAATGTCTCAGTGTTTATAAGTGACTTATAACGTAAAAACAACCCGAAATCGAGAAAACGAATTATTTTCTTCTAAAAATAAGAAACATAATTTGCAACGGTCAGTTATTTAACACAATAATGTAAATGTTAAAGCTGCTTGATAAAAGCAATACTCACTTATACAGCGAAATTTAAATTTCGATTTCATAAATAGAGAATTTCAGTAATTATACATGTAATCTTGCATTTTGCGACTCTTCGACCGTAGACTTACGCTAATACATTAATTCATTATATATTATTCAATAGCCAATGATAAGAAACAAAGAAAGAGCAACACTGCAATATATTTGTTACGAACGTTAAAAGTCATTCAAAACGTGTGATAAATACCCGTGTTGTTACTACTTACACGGCATGATTGTGGTTTTTGTGCGATTGAAGAGAATATCTATACTCCATACATATTATGAAACTCAACGCCTTTCTGTTTGTCTGTCTGTGCGCTTATCGTTCGAGAACCACTTATCCGATTTACGTGTTTTTTTTAAATCAAAGCTATGTTCTCTGGCCATGTTTTAGTATATATTATGTTACGTAAAGTAACATAAGGAATAAGCAGTGACGATAATAGTGAATTAATTCGGAAAAAAGATTGCCGCCAGCGCGTTCTCTCGTAATACGCTGTCTAAACCGTTAAAGATGTAACAATATCATGTAGTTAAGAATTTTGTAGAATAAGAAAGCCTATAAAAAAACTCCGCGGTAGCATATAACTATCTATAACAGAGTAATAGTAATAAATGTTTTTACCATTTAATTTCTCAATAAATAAATACGTAAAATTCCAGAAAAATATTAACGTTTTAATCTGATAATGAATTGTTGCAATGTTTAGGACAAAATCTGTAAGTAGGTATAATGTATATTTTTTTATCACTCCTGCACAAATGCTGTAATTCTGTAGTCCACGCGAGCGGAGCCGCGGGCACGGCTAGTTCTAAGTATATGTGAGATGTAACGATTCAAACATAAATGTATTGCACCCTTTTTTTAGAATTTTTAGAATCCCCTTCAATATTCAGTAAAACCCATAAATATGCTGCTTGTGTAAAAACGTGTACCCGTGACCTCTGAACGTCCGATTATGTGAAAAAGAAGTTCCTGAAACAACTCTACATCTAGTTCTAAGAAATCGGCAAACCAAGCTTAGTTGCTTTATTTGAAGCAGCATCATGGCACACTTAGCCTCTGTTAGTCCGTCCCATTTTTTCTACGATTGGCATATGTAGTCTGTTCGGTTTGGGCAAAATATTTTTTGGAAGGTTCGTCCGTAAAAATTTCATTGAAGACTAGTTCCAGATACGATGTGGTTTTTGTAGTTTTCTACGCAGAGAGAAATATTTAGTTGTTGGTAACAAAGAACTTTGCTTTCCTTGAAAAGTACTAGTTTGCAATGAACAGCACTTTTTTCTTCAATCAACTTATCTGCCGTTGTTCCAAACATCTGTCTTCGTATATTGAACAAAATAAATGATGTAAAAACAATTAGTTGAGCTGAAAAATAATTTCGTTGCTCCAACACCAACTATAAGTATTAAGTACACCCAACTAATTTACATGTACGTTCAACTAAAGGATTTTGTTACCGTAAGCGGAATAAATATCACGGTAGAGTCAAATTAATGCATCGTTTGAAGCAAATTAAGCGCTTGTTTACCTGGAACAATCTGATACATAATATTACAGAATTTGCTGTGGCAACAAAATAAATAAAATACTGTTATAGAGTTTGCTTGTAATTTTCATGAGAATTAAGATACCAACAGTGTTTATTTGTCCATTCATTGATGTTTAATGTAGATATAAATAAATTTAAAAAAATTCCAACAGGAAACAAAAAAGTGCATTTGTACAAAAGAGAACACTTGAGAACATTTATTTATTTGCGTATATGTTCTACATAAAAGGGGTACGTATTTACAAAAGTTGTATTCCGTCCGTAGCATCGTTAACCGAAGTTATTAAGGCGTAGCATTTCGGGGGTAAGAGTTCCAAGTTGGGAATATGGTTGTGCTCCCACGACTTTTTATAACTGAAACTATTTTATATACTTAGAGCCATAAATATGTTTAGTTGAACCAAAAAAATCAAATATATTTGTGGCAACCAAATGCGAACCACAAAATAGTTTGTTTTCAGTAAAAAAATATTTAATGGACCATATACAAACAATTAATCTGGTAGCGCCAAACTAACTGTGTTTCTTTTATCCGCAAGGCACAAGTTTTTGAAGTCATTACTGTTGGAAGCATTAGTTTTATAAGCATATTATTTTCGAGTCAAGTAGTAAATTCCAGGCAGTGGCAAATCATTTTCCCCCTCACAATCCCCCTCGTGACATTAATGCTGGCTACTTACACTCGAAGATTGTATATTTTAATTTCGTACATCTAAATATTACATTAATTTGGTTCTCTTTAGTCTACGTGACCTTAATAATTGCATTAATAAAGTTACATTAATAAAACGAGGTCTCTCAAACCAGATGGTGTGTGAAATTTCGAAATGCGCAATACTAAATGCTGAAAAATTAGATACCTGTACAATCAAAGATTTTTTTTAGTTAATAATGGACTTTTATTATAAGCATTAACTGTAAGTGCGCACGACACGTATTGCGTGATTTTAGTAAAATCACATATATTATAGGCTTACTATCATTTTCCTTATTTAATAGTTGGATTATCTTGTCAGAGTGCAGTTGCAAGTTGTTGCTACAATTTCCAGCAGCTAAAAGTCATGTGATATATGGTTATATTTGCTTCGGTGTATCGGGTCTTTACCAAGAAATGTTTTATTCACCTAGATTCTGCTAGTATGTTCATTTGTGATTTTGGAAGTCAAATCATAGTATACAGTTTAAATGTGTATTGTTTTTGTTAGTAAAACAACTATTTCGTGATCTTACTGAAGTTTTTTGTCGTTCCATAACTTATAAAACAATGGAATGCTGGCAGTAGAGGGATTATAGAGACTTTGGGACATCGGGACCTTGGACCGGAGTGTCGGATCTGTTCGTGCTCTGTCATTCCGGTCAACCATAATAGATCCAGGTAACATTGACATTTGACCTTGACCCCGATGACCTTTGGCCTTGACTCCAGTAATCTATGATCTTAATAAATCCAAAAATTTTAAGAAAATATATAAAAAATATTACAAATAATTTTTTAAATATTTAAAAATTATTAAAAAAATTGCTTTAAAAATAACTTAAAAATACTTAAATGTTCTGATGTCCTCCACTTTCCCTCCACCATTGTCATTCCACCATCATGGTAGGTGCAGTCCACCATCTTGGTAGGCGTTACAGTCACCATCTACCATTTTGGTAGTTGCCGTCTGCAATCTTGGTAGGGGCATTCCGCCATATTGGTAGGCGCCACAGCCACCATCTACCGTCGTGGTAGGTGCTGCCGTCCGCCATCTTGTTTCTTTCGTTTTGCATTTATTTATACATTAGTGGAGTTTGTCTCTCACATTTGTTAGACCGCCATCTTAGTTTTTTTCGTTTGACATTTGTTTTACATTGCTGGTGCTGTCCCCGGCAACGCTTCTAGCAGACGACTGACAATCTCCACTACCTCCTTCCAATATGTTTAATTTCTCCGCCTATGTTTCTCATTGGCTAATTACTCGGGTGTTTTCGGAGACCTTCGCTCCGACCAATCGGCGGCCTACTTCATTCGTGAGGGCGGAATATTTTTTCTCCCTTAACAACTCTTTATAAGACTCACCCCGAAAACCTAGGGAAATCAATCACTGGAGAACATTGACCTTGACATGGGTGACATTTAACCTTGAAAACCCAAAAAAAACACTAAGATTCCAAATACCGTTAACTATATATATATATATATATATAAATTAATAAAAAATTGAAATGTGTACTAAGAATGTACATAACTATAATTATTTATACACTTATTTAACACATTAAATTTCACATATATATTTTATATGCTCGTAAGCATATTATATGGTAGTATAAAAAGATATACCTTAGGCATATTATACTTTAATATAAATATATGTTATTGCATAGGCGATAGTATCGGTAAGTTTTATATTTTCTCCGGGGTTCTTACTGGTGCGAACAGTGTACAAGGGTTTTCTGATGGTGCTCCCACGTTTTCTTATTTATATATAATACGTCCGTATTTTCTCTCTGAATTAAACGGGTAAAAATTTTCCTGTGGACGACCGCTCCTCCATTCTGAGTGATAAGCTGACTTATTCTCGGCCGACAAATTCCTAAAAACTTCATACATTCCACTGGAAAACTGGTGGGTTGAACTACGTTTTCGACAGCTGACTCAAGAATATGAAAATTTTTTCACACGTCGGTTATTCTTCGCCAGTGATCTGCGTTCATTAACATTGTAATCAAGCGATTTTTTTCAAGCACGAAAATATTGTGGTGGGCGGCCTACCTGCCCACGCCAATAAATTTATTCCAGGGTACACCGTATGTTTTGAGTTGAGAAAGAGTTTAGCAGCTGGAATGGATGAGGACATTTAGGTCGATGAAGAAGTTACAGTGTCCCGAGAAAACCTGCCAGACATCGCCAAGTCCATCACGGGTGAAACTGTTGGTAAAGGCATATCACGTTTCCCACATGCGTTAAAAAGGATGTACACTATCATGAACATAGTAACATAGTAACGAGGGTGCACAATTTGAAGGAACTAAACGATTAATATATTTCGTTAGTATAGTAATGAGTAAATTGAGACGAATGAGTGAGTGAAGTAATTTGGGCGGCTCTTAACATCGAGGTCTTGAGAGTTGATGATGAAGCGAGGTGAGAGTATAGCTGCGCTGGAATGCAAGGATGGGAGAAACGGGAGACCCCTGGATAACCCGTCGTCCAGCGGCGTCTTCCGGCACGATTCCCACATGCGGAAATCCGGGGACAACACCACCGGGATTCGAACCTGGTTTGCGTTGGTGGGAGACGAGTAGTCTAATCATTACACAACACCGCGGCCCCAAAATGTGAAATAAGTCATATATTTACAGCTGCCATGCACAAGTTACTGTTATCTATTTCACGGTTTTTTTTATTCATTCTACAAATAAGTAGGAACTTATTTGATTTCATCACATAGTAATTATTACTAACGATCTATAAGGTATAAGAGTATCAAGAAATTCCACAAAATACTTCTTTGAAGAAAATTGCCACGAAATTATGGCACTGGTTTGTAATAATATACGCCGAGCCATTTATTCTACACTTTTTAGTGCTCTTTATTCAGTAAATGCAGCGGGATCTTGAAATGATGCTTCGATAATTTGGAGGATTTAAAAAAATGTATGCTTACTGTCATTATATGATTCTTTATTTACTACGACCGGCAACTGAGCTTATAATCAGATCACCATATTCACTTAAATTTGCCGAAACCTTAAATTCAGATCCATTCGGAGAATTGTGTTCGTTTGGTTTTTCATTCGAGATTTAATGAAAACATTTTTTTTCCCAAGAATACACCGAGTAACTACATTCTGAGACACTCACCCCTACATACCTAACTAAATCTCACACGAAGATACATGTTAATCGGGGAATGAGATAGGCTTATTGTGATATTCAAAGACGGATTGTAGAGTTACAACTCAATTTCTCCGCGCTCTTGGCCTGAATTTGGCTGCAACAACTGCTTTTCGGCTGCTGAAACTGGCATGCATTATTTCTAATAAAAATAGTGTTCTCATTTAAGTCTAAATAAAAAATATGTTACTTAGCAAAATATTCACGACCACAAAGTTCTCGTTTCAATTACGATTTTTTTATTTTGCGAAACAAATGTTTTTAAGGAGAATTTTTAATATCTAACCAAAAATATAAAAATTTTTTACAGCTAAGAAGTATAACTCAATATGGTGTAGTGGTCAGAATATTTGCCTCCCACCTAGGCAAACCGGGTTCCTTTTTCCGGCTGGGTCGCACCCATATCTTCGCATGTGGGTATCATGCCGGACGATACTGCAAGTCAGCGGGTTTTCTCGCAGATCTCCCGTTTCCACACCCTTGCATTTCGGCGCTGCTCCATGCTTACCTCACATCACCCTTAACAGCTCTCAAGACCTCGATGTTAAGAGCCGCCCAAGACTCTCTCCATCCTCCATACATTAATACTCTTATTCATACGCAATTAAGTATCAGCGTCTACACGTCCATGATGATTGGTGCACGCTCAATAGCAAGCATGCATGTGCATGCCATACTTGGTCTTTGTTCTCCCACAGCGCAGGCGAGTCAGATACGCAGAACAGTTATAGGTTGGCGTTAGTACAAGTCCAGGAACTGTAATAAACTTTTAATATTTAATTTTTAATACAACCCTGTGAAATGGCGACGACGTGCAAATAGCTTCGGCAGAATTGCTGCAGGCCAGCAGTGGCACGTTTATTTTTAAGCCATTTTCCGCAAAAATTTTACAGTAGGAAACTTAACACACGCCAGCCAAAAATAGTCTAGTTTCCGCACAGACGCGGACCAAGTCGCTAAGAGCAGCAATCAGGCGACGAAATTTTCGATAATAGGCTATGCAAAAAGACAAAAAAAGAAAGAGACAAAGGACAGCATGAGAGTAGGTGGTTGTAATTGGTGGAGAAAGCGCGGTAGAAGAAACCAGCAGCTGCTGCGAAGAGAATATAGAATTAATACGCGAACGTGTAGGATTGCTATAAAATTCAGTCCGCTTACCGCAGCTCCCGCTCGCCGAAGGAAAACTGTTCTCTGTCTCTCCAGGAATGTTACAAGTGGGTATGCTCGCAACATATAAGGTTAGCTGGCGTCACTTCACAAGTAAATTTCAAACCAAAGTGGCTCGTCGAAGAATTAGAAAATACATAAAACGTAAATTACTCCCCAATTTCCAGGCAGGGCTACATACAATCATTGTAAATACAATATATTTCATTATATCCTAATAAGAGATGCTAAGAAATATACACATTTTCCCAATAGTATTGTGGTTACTAAAATAATCAGCATTTACCACACAAAACGCGTTCGTGTAAATAAAATAGCCTATAGGTTTGTGTTAAGTATTTTCCCAGTTGCGAGTTTATAAGAGAAAGGGTTGCCGGTAAAAGCAAATTCTGTAACATTGCTCACTTAATCTACTTTACAAAGACATGCCTAATAATGAATGATGTTAGGTTACCGTAAACTCGATTCTCTTCGCCCTGCTAGGTTAATTTTCACGGCTCAAAAATTGTTTTGGCGCCATTGTGCGAAGGTGAAACACATGTTACCTGGGCAGATAACATTCGAAGTTTAAAGTACCCAAATTTTGGCCGCTGTAACTTTCCAAAATGAGCACCATATGCAAAAGTTTAAGTGATACAAAGTTACTCTCACATGTGTAAAAGTAACAGACGATTACATTATACAGACATGGAAGAGCAGTGGCGAGATAGGAGTCAACATGAAGAAACAACTACATCTTCCATTCCAGTAATAATATCAAGATCCCTAAACTGAAGATTTCTGAAAAATTGAATTCTCGCGTAGACTTCCAAACTAGGTTATCTGTAAAGTCCCCAATTTCATATCTTCCCTTCTCCTTTTCTCAAAGCTGTCACTAATGGTTGGTGTCTTATATCGCATTAACTTGACAGTATGTGACTACTGAACTTCTACAGATCATTGAATTATTACCAACAGAATGAAACTGTGGTTGAAATTACACCTATCAATAATTTGTCGTGGACAACTACGTTGTACAATAGTAGCTTCGCAGATGAGAAATTTTAAAGAATCGATTATGAAATTATAAGGGATCCACTATCTAATCGTTATGCTGTATAAGTTCGAACTAATTTAATGAATAAGACATTTTCGCATTTACTTTAGAAGGTGCAGAACTTGTATATTCACAATATTTTAAAAATCTCTGATTAACTTCCCTGCTTTATGCTATTTGGACTTTCATGTGGTTGCAGATGGATGCTGTGAGAACTATGTAAAGTTTCTGCAAATTGTGGCGATATTTGTTACAATGAGAGACGACACTGTTGGGAGTGTTCCACTACGTGATAGGTCATAAATACATGGAAGAGCCGACTATTCGGGCGGATTCTTCACAGGTTGAATAAAAAAGCTGGACCCCAAACGGAATTATTGGCATGCGTTCCAAAGAACCGTTTATTTCTCTACGTGAGCCCTTATCTTACTTCGTTGACGCATATCGACAACCGTCATCACAAACCTACCGAGTTTCGTTTGAGTTGATAGCTAAACTTACAACCAGAAAGGTTCGGCATGTTTAGCGTTAACTAATTATGGAGGCTTCTTCTTCTTTACTCAAAACGGGGGCATCAATAAAGAGTCATGCATGACTATGCAATACTTGTATGTAGTACCACTATTTAATAATTAGTATACAACCAAAGCAATGACTTGTTAAACAGCAAATCTGATAAGCCACATTAACTGCGCGATGTGTTCATTAAGGGACTGCAGCCTACTGTAATTACTAGGTTCTCACAGACCTGGTAATAACGTTTAAGTAAGGACAAAACGAAATGTGTGATCCTCAGATTGTACCGTAACGCAACAGAAAGGTTAAACGCGACGGGATCGCTCAGTCCACCAGAGAGTAGGAGGAAGCTGAAATACGTATCTTGCCCTGAATAGAGACGACTTCAACTTTCTGACAGCGAAATGCTTTGCGCACCTGCAAATTGATTAGCTTGTGTTGCCAAAAGCTTGGGGAAGAATATCTAAATACATATTTTAATTACTCGTTACTTGATTACATTATTTAATGAATTTTGTATTTATGTTGCAAAAAGGCAGTCCAAATTAATTTCCAAGAAGTTGTTTCATACGTACACATCCTTGTATGTGTAAGAAAAACTAAAAAAAAATTTTGTTTTACTGGAATAACACTGCTCCTTATAACAGGTAAAGAAACTTGCAAGCTTATGATATCACTTTCCTGTCTGTGTGTGTGTGGGGTAATGATACAACACTGTGTTCTTATAAAGGCCGTGTAAACAATGGCATTATTTCAGTCACCATTCACGGGNAGTCCAAATTAATTTCCAAGAAGTTGTTTCATACGTACACATCCTTGTATGTGTAAGAAAAACAAAAAAAAAAATTTGTTTTACTGGAATAACACTGCTCCTTATAACAGGTAAAGAAACTTGCAAGCTTATGAGATCACTTTCCTGTCTGTGTGTGTGTGGGCCCATTAAAAACTTTTCAACGCGTCAACCTAATTTCAAGAAACTCGGTAAACACATAGAACTTAGTGAAAACATCCCACTATTCATTTTTCGACCACACAAGAAGCTTATTTTCAAAATGGTGGCAATAAAAGTTTAGGGTGCTGTCTCATATATCGGGGGCCATTTAAGAGATTTTAACCACATTTTGTATGTTGACGGTACACCACAGTCCGCCATTTTGAAAGATAGAACTACATTAAAAACAAAGATTTTGTGATATATCTTGGAAAAATCTTAGCAAATTATCACCAAGTGTGGCAGGTAATTAATACTATGGTAGGTCATGTAAAAATATGCAATTTAAGTGGACAAGACAATTATGAAAAAAAATTGTGGCTATAAAAATATTTTAGGTTTATTTGCTATATCCACCAAGCCGTTGTAAATAGAAACTGTACATAATACAAACATCACATAAGTAAACACATAATCATTTTCCCGCCATTTTTTAAGGTCACGCCGATGAACAAATACATTTTCTACGTCATAATCCGTGAAACAATCAACCGATTGCTAAAAAATTTGGCAAACCAGTATTGGTATGGTAGGCTATATAACTTTACATGTTTTAAGTGGGTCAGACACTTGTATTCTAAGTGCCACCCATATAAAAGTTTTAGAATTATTTGTATAGATCTACGAAATTATATAATAAATTCAGCCTAACTTTGTTCTCTGGGAGTATCTATTACAAAAATTATGGTATACGTGGAGTTCCTTATGTCTGCCATTTTGTAAGATAGCGCCACATTAAGAAAATAAATTTTTAGGCCTTATTATGCGAAACAATTAACCAATTCCTACCAAATTTCGCAAACAAGTAGTTCTGCGGTTGGCGACGTAAATTTGTATATTTTAAGGGAGACAGACGCTTATTTTCAAAATGGTAGCCATATAGACGTTTTTATCCGTATGCCATATCTACGAAATCATACAGCCAATTTCAACTTAACTTTGTATGCTGGCAGTATCTATTACAAACATCGTTTATAAGCAGAGTTTGTTTTGTATGGCGTTTTTTTAAGATAAAGCTACATGAATAAATAAAATATAAAGAATTATCTAAGTAAACAATTAACCGATTTCTAACCAATTTAGCAGACAAGTAATGATGTGGCAGGCCATCTAAACTGGTGTGTTTTAACAGGGTTGGTCACTTTTTTTTAAATGGTGGCCTTAAAGAAATTTTAGCCTAATATACTATAGATTCAGAGTAACAACAAGTTCATTAATCGCAAATGTCTTCCAACATATTATGTCTCTTGAATCAATCTGACTCAAATAATTAACACCAGATACTGTACTGTTGTGAGGATGCCTGTAGAAACTAACTTCGAGAATACCAGATCCGTTGTGTGCAATCATTCCCTGAAGAGCAAATATGTACATGAAGCTAAGAAGAATGTAGCTCTCTTCTGCTGTTGTAACTTGCTTTACAAAAACAGAATCGTTCTTCGCCACATCACAGTCGAAAGAACCAATATTCCGAACAACAGGTCTTGAGATATGTCTTCTCTTATAATAACGTGCTCGCCCCATGGCTCTGTGAATATTAATTGGGATTCACAACAACTTTGTAAGATAGTGCCACAACAATTATGTTTTCATGTCAAATCTCGAGAAACAAGCAACAGATTCCTACCAATTTGGCAGACATGTATCACTATGGCTGGTCAAGTAAAGATACATGTTTTGAGTGGGTCACGCACTTACTTTCAAAATGGCTACAATTTAAAAATTTTAGCTTAGTATGCTTTATCTACGGCACCATGAAACCAATTTCAACTTTATTTTGAATGCTGGCAGTATTTATTACAATTATCAAATGTGCCTACACAAAGCCTATTTTGTATGTAATTTTTTATGATACTGATATTTGAGTACATAAAATTTTACGTCTTATCTCAGGATACAATCACCCTATTCCTACAAAATTTGACAAACCAGTAGTAATGCGGCAGGCTTAATTATTATATATATATAATGTGTGCCATACACTGATTTTCCAAATGGCAGACAAATAAATAATTCGAAATGTTTGCTATATCTACTAACAATTTAAACAAATTCGTCTACAATTTTTAAGCTATCGGTATCTTTTAGTAGCGTTATATACAGAGGCTCTGTTTTCATGCCTTTTCATACAATAGCGTCAAAAGATAAAATATAATTATTATGCTATATCTTAGCAACTAACCCACCAATTTCCACCAAAATATTTGCGCAAGTAGCGCTACGGTAGGCAATGCAAACTGAAATGATTTAAGCTGCTCAGACACTTATTTTTAAAATAACAGCCACTAAAATATTTTAGGTATACAAACCCTATCTACCAAAATATCAGACATATTACATACGAAGGTCATGCTCCTAATTATACTTCAGTAATGCAGTTGGCTGTATGCTACCTTGTGGTATGAGATTTTCTGGTTTTAAGCGACAGGTAAGGCACGTGCATATTTGTCAATTTCTCGCTACTGTTACATATGAGCCTGGTTATTTTCTTATGATATTGCTGCCAACCAGACGTAAATTTCCTCCTATAGTCCATTCACGGTCACTTCCAACTTTTCTGAAGCCCTGCTTTCTGGATATTCCTCAGCCTCGTGCAAACACAGCTTGACGCCTGCGGCGTCCCTATATGTTATCCGTCCGTACTCAAGCTCTAGCGAAGCACAGGCGGGTAC
>NQII01008358.1:0-71910 GCA_002778355.1 Clitarchus hookeri
AGGACTCTCCAAGTGTACCTGAGCATAGCCAATATCCACTGATTAAGAGAGAGAGCATGTGAGGACTCTCCAAGTGTACCTGAGCGTAGGCAATATCCACTGATTAATAGAGAGAGCATGCGAAGACTCTGAACTTGTTGCTGGGAAACTACTTCCCTTCTTGCCGAGCTCTGAAAAGGAGAGAACAATAACATTGGTTGTAGGGCTGAGCAGATACCGGTACTAATATATCAAAACCGGCCGATATCATAATTATTGGAAATGTGCGCAGTTCATGTTTAAATCACCTATATTATAACCAATATTTTGCCTTGAACCTAAGGATGTGTGTTTACTATGTCCAGTGAATAAACTTTTGATGCTGTAATTTGACTTGTCCAATATCTTTGTACTGCTATGTATTGAAAAAAGATCTTACGGATGCAACAAAACAAACAAACTATCTAAGATGATGCTGTTTTCAACTTGTCATAACTGGCTTTGCGTGCTATTTGGTTTTATTAAAATAATCACTGTTTTTAAATTAGTCTTTACTTAAGTACCTAACTGGCTGTGGCTATTTTCTAAAGCAAAATGAGGCACATTTCACATGATTGCTTACAAAACATGTATACAACAAAACAATAGCCACCATTTGCATTTACTACTAGTGATGGGGTAGAGTCTCGAAAACTTGAGTCGAGTCAAACTAACAAAGATCGTCTCGTCATTCGAGTTGAGCTTTTTCCCAGCAGTTATCGAACTAATGAATATGCATGTAGAGGAACAGAGATGACTCTCTTTTTATTTTATTTTATAAACAAACAAATATTTACACTTAACAATATTTTTTCATGTCTTACGAATCAATAATTTTACATTGCTTAACCATTAAAGTTACATCGTAATGATAACTCTGCTACATGCGTTGATGCTGGATTGTTGTTTGTGATGTTCTGCGTCAATAAAAGCAGACGAGTCATGAAATGCCGCCTGAATGGCGGCATTGCCCGAGGTGGGCTACAGATAACATCAAGGTCGATAGGTACAGTCTCAGCACGACACAAATACATACAACCAAACAATGTATTTAAATATGAAAAGCCTCGTTCTATCATGGCACATCACACTTTCAGCATAAATATGCTTAGATGCGGTACTTTTGCCATTATTTTTCTCATAATTACTGTTTTCAAAATGTATACATAAAAAGAGAACTGTTAACAAACAAAAACTTTTAAACTACCCTCGCACTCCACTCTTATAACTGTTATGTTATTCGGTGGGAGGGAAAAGGCATTGCTGTGAATCTTTTACCCAAGCAAATGATTATTCTTATGGGTAAAAACTAGTCCAAAACTTTTTTCTTGGTAAACCATGTCTACAAGAGGAGGAAGTTATAGTCCATTCATATTAACTTCCAACTTTTCTGTAGCCCTGCTAAAGTTCTACTTCCAGGATATTCCTCCGCCTCATGCAAACGAAGCTTGACCAAGTCAAGAAAATTAGGCTACACCAAAGGGACAAAGCACACTGCATTTTTGAGCACTCAGTGCAATAATATTTCGCATAAGAACTATTTTGTACTAAGCATTACCAACACGCCTATTTTCTCAGATTTTATTCATATTGATTATAAATGAAATATTATAACTTACGGAATATATATAAGTTAAAGTTCAGTTTAACAAAAGATAATTTTTTTTTAAACCTTTAACAGAAGTATATAATGCCAGTGATATATGACGTATTTAGGAAATAACCAAAAATGACTTGCATGTGGTGATTTTTCAAATGTTTGATTTAAAAGTGTGAAGAAACTGCAAATATACTGTATAAGAGACAGGCATTATACCAGTGTATATAGGTACACATTTACATTTATGGTGCAAATTCGATTTTAATTAAAAAATTTTATACGGAACTCAACTTGACTCGACTCGAGTTTCATACCGATTTACTCGACGTGACTTGAAGCTGTAAAAATCAAATTCGCCCATCACTAGCATTTACTGGATTTTGCCTCTGTAGGCAAGCTTGCACCATGAACAAAACTTAACATTTATTAACCCTAACACATATACAATATTAATAATAATTTATATTTACTATTATCTCCAAAAAATATTTTGTCTTGGTAGTCTAACTGCGAACACCGCAACACACAAAAAAAACGTATGTAATCTTGTAATGTCGGTTATGTGCTGCACATTACTGCTGCCTAGCAGAGCCATTCCGACAGTTCATTGATGTGTTTTAGAGATGAGCGATCCAGTTATTTTCGTTTCACTGCAGTTCCGGTTACTGTTACCAAAAAATAACTTGTGATTTTTGGCAGCGACCGGTGATCACTACTATACCTCACATACTACTGTTTCTGCAGTAGCCCCGAGCATTGTGGTAGGATATTCGTGGGGCAAGGAAGTTGCTGCAATCAGTAGCTGCTTGTGACGTAACTGTTCGTAATCGGCTGGGTAAAACAGCTACTTTTACTTTGTTAACAGCAGTCACTAGGAAATAACGAAACACATTTCTTGCACATGAGGTAACAATAATATGTGTGCCATTAATACTTAGTGTAGTTATACAATAAATTGTATCAATTATTTATTTATAAAACTAATAAAAATGCAAAAACATGTGACAGAACCGTTTAATCAAATTAAGGCTTAATGAAAGAAACAATACGTTTGACAGTAATGTAGCTCAAAATACTTAATTATGTACTAAACTAACATTGTTATTCTTAATAAAATATTGTACGCCTACTACTGCTCTAAACATACCTGAATGTCATTTCAGCTCTTTAAACGAAACCAAGGCTTAATGAAATAAACAAATATAAATACACTCGACCAAAAAATAGCTCAAATACTTAAAACTAGCATTGTTATTATTAATAAAAATAATACTGCAACACAGCTTTAATCATACCTGAATGTTATTTCACCTCTTTAAAGCAAACCAAGTCTGAATGAAATTAAAATAATTTTGGCGAACTACATAATTATTGTGGCTTATAAAATATCCTGACTTAACAACATAACACAAACTACATAAAACAATGTTTATAATGATTTATGTCAGTGAATTTTGTGCGTGGGAACTGTATACGGAGAAGCAGAAAAAACTCTCCCGCATTTAAATATTTACGCTTGGATTCACCAGCTGGCTGATGGTCATCGTCGGTGCTCGCGCTAAAACTGGCGATAAGGCGGGCTACCACTAGCAAGCCTCTCCCTGACTCCCCCTGCTATGTCTGTCTCGTTTGTGCGATGTGTGTGGCTTGTTATCTTGACAGTCGTGCGTAACCGAAAACATGCCGAGATGAGGGTCGCTCCAACTGTATTGGCTGACACAGCACGTTTCACGATACATGTAGGAGACAAATTTGTTCTCCAGCATGTAGCCTTGGTTCTTTCTCAGTGATTACATTCACCGGTTACTTGGAAACCGAGTAACTGCCTGTGTCAGCTCTTTTCAAGTAGCTGTGAAAATATCACAGGTACTGATATATCGCCTATCTCTAGTTTGTTTGCTGTGTCTGTAGTAATATGGTGGTGTTAGGTTAGGGTACAAACATGGTGAAATGATTTATGTGTGCCAGCAATAAACAAATAATATAGCTGGAAGAAAAACTGATGTGTGGAATTGTTTCACCGTAAGCAACACACAGGAATGCAAGGCTGTTTGCAATATTTACCAAATGTTTGGTTTTGAGAGGCGGTACATCATCGAGGTCGTACAGTACCGTAAACTTAAAACGGCACCTTAAATGTATGCACCTTTTGAAGTGGAAGAGCTTCAAATTACAACAGTGTCTCCCTAGGCCTGTTGCACAAATCTCAACACAACTTTCTGGAGGAGAAAAAGCGCCTAGCAATGCCACAGTTGCGAGTACTTCACGAATTTCAAATAACGACTGGATGGCTACATTTTCATCTAGCCCTGACGTAAACAGGCCTAAATCAAAATTTCATGACGTGTATGAATTAATGGAAAAAAGTAAACCATATCCTTAATGACATGCTTACACTGAAAATAAATAGTCTCATTAGTAAAATGATTTGCAAAGACTCTTTACTATTTAGTATTGTGGAAAACAAAGGTAAGTTGAATACTGTAAATACATTATATGCATAATTCGTACGTGCTTATCACATCTTACATTTTTTTACATCAATATCCTTGTGCTTCATATCCCTCTTACAATATTGTTATTAGAATAGTAGGCCGATTGAGCACTTCTGGTTGTGACTAAGATATTTTCACTCGGCATACACAAGGCTACACATATGCACAAACATTGAAGTTGTAACTTTTTGGTTGCTTCTTCCAATAACCTAAAAAAAAAAATTTTGTTTAAAGTTTGCTCAGTTAAATGTAAACATTTTCTTTGTGATAGAAACTGTGTAGGTATATCCTTTCTCATCAGAAGGGATGATCCAACCAGTAACGAATAACTAGAGTTAATGGTAGAAAATGTATCACTATTAATAAATAAAAATTACAGTTTTGAAATAATTTACTGCATTAGCTACAACTAGGGCGTGGTCCTGTTAAGGGACTTTCACACTCTATAAGAGTGCAGATTATTACGTTAGTGCTGAAAAGAGTTTGTACTGATGAAACCTAGGTTAGGTTAGAAAATTCCAACAATAAGGTGATTCCTAAAAATACGGACAGGAAATTGTAACGAATTAAAGTAGGTATATGCAAATGCATGCAGTAGGCTATGTCAGTTTAGGAGTCCCAATAAAGGGACACTTCCCTTAAAATTGTCACAGTCTGTTAAAATTACTGTAAAATAAAATACTTCTTATAATTTTACAGGTTTTAAAGAACTACTAACAGTTTCTTGAACATAGATATGAAGTGGTACGTAGAACAACCGTGTTGAGGTTAGTGATTCCAGATATGTATGCCACAGTTTCATCTAAAGTCAGAGACATGATGAGGTCTGTAGAAATGGCCAGTTTCACTACTGATATGTGGTATCATCTACTGATGATTACATGTCCCTTACATGCCACTTCATTGGTGAAGATTTCACAAGGCAAATTGTTGTGCCATTCAATCATATGTACCATACTGCTGCAAGCATTACAAGTTCAATTCAGTGGCAACTAGAAACTTGGGGTATGCTTCTCAAAGTACGTATATTTGTGCGAGACAATGTTGCAAACTTAGTTGCTGTTTTGCAAGGTGGCCAATTTAAAGTGTTTGTAGCAGTGCCCATACTCCAGCTTGTTGTGGAAGAGTAGCTCTTCTTTCACAAACATGAATTTCGAACTTGATTACAAAAGCACGCCGGATTCCATTTCAACGAGTAAATTGCTGAAGGAATTCCAGGTATCAAATAATATCCCACAGCATAAACTGATTCAGGACGAGCCTACTAGAGGCATATTTGATGCTTAGAAGGTTTCTAGAGCATAGGGGAGCCATTTCTTTCCTTTCCCCAATTTAAATCTCAAGGAGGAAATTTCAAATGTTGATTGGATCCTTATGGATCAGATTGTGCAGGTCTTGAAATTATTCCATATATTCACACTTGCCATAAGTAATGAAGACACTGGTATTTTAGAATTGATACCAGTGGCTAATGGCTTAATACACAGACTTCAATCCGAAGGGGATTAGTTGAGCACAATGAGAGCTGACTTTGTCCACTCTCTTAAAACTTGGTACATCGAAGGGGAATCAAACCAGTTTGATGCACTTAGCACACTTTTAGACCCTAGATTCAAGGACACAGTGTTTTAATATTCAGAGGCTGCTGACAGCCAAACAGTTTCTCCTAGTTGTATGTAAAGTTGGTCATGTTACTAAATGTGCAACACAAATGGAAATAGCAACAGACAGTAATAGGGAAGCTGACTCTGTCACATTGTTATATGCATCGTTAATTCATAAGAATAAGACTCAAACTAGTACAACTTCGAGTAGTGTAGATCCCGAGCAAGAACTTCAGTTGTATTTCAGTGAGAATGTCTGATATTTCCAGCAACCCACTACAGTACTGGAAGTCTGCTCAGTAAATTTCTAAGACATGTTGCTAAAGTGTATCTGTCTGCACCATGTGGGTCTGTTGTCTACGAAAGACTATTCAGTACAGCAGGCCTTGTTTGTAACAAGAAAAGAAGCTCCATAAATCCAGAGAAACTGAAAAACTGAATGAAATAGTTTTTCCAAACAAAAATGTAGGTTTTATTGAACAATGAGTAATTTGTTTGCTTTTTTTATTTCATTTAGCTGTGAAGTGTTTTTCATCTACCATTTATTGCAGTTCATCACTGTATATGTTTCTGATGATATGTTTCTTCATTTAATTTTTTTTAACAGTGCATGATGACATGTTTTTGGAAAAATTTTTTGTCTTAAAAATATGGTTAAGCTTAAGTTATTAACTAGTATTAGGGCTGAGCCGATACCGGTACCGATATATCGAAACCGGCCGATATCGTAATTATCGGAATTGTGCGCAATTCATGTTTAAATCGCAGATATTATAACCGTTATTTTGCCCTAAGAATCTAAGATGATGCTGTGTTACAGTGAAACCTCATTGTTGCGTTCTCGTTTATGTTGTTTTCCCGTATCAGTCGATTTTTTTTGGATGGTCCCAACCAATATCATACATAAACAATGTTAAAAAAACCCGCATACTACGTACGCCCTTAAATCATTAATTTACCCGCATCCATCGATCAGATATTCTGTCTGAAAACCAATATACATTCGGAACTATTGTTTATCTGTGGAAAAACTATCTTAAAACCGGTACTACCAAAATTCAGTAGCGCCAAGAGCAGGTAAACAGACACTCCCTAACCTTAAAAGCTAGTATGCACAACTAGTTGTGAACCAGTGCAATTGTTAACCACCACGTAATTTATATTTGATAATTCAATCACTATTTTTTTTTAAATTACTCACGTCGAAAACAGGTAAAACATAATAATTGCAGGCATTTCTTTGTTTCAAGTCAGCAATGGAATATTCGCGCAAATAAAACACGTATGTATAATGGTTGTGGTACGGACCAGAACCAGACGTTCATAATGGACAGAACGGATTTGAACTTTACTCTCGTTCCACAAAGGAAACGTAATAATATTTATGTCAGTACGGTAAATAACCATGTAAATTACAAGCATTAAAGGGGAACAGTATGTTTTCACATATTAATTCTGTTAAGATAAAATTACGCTGGTAACTTTTTTTAAGAGTAATGCAGTGATGTCAACTGACACACAAGATGGCGAATGTTGTTTAATTTGGCGAAATTTAAAAACATTTGGCGGGCAACGGAATTTTTAGCGAATTAAAATATAATTTCAATAAATTGGGTTTTTACATTTCAAATTCAACCATTTTTAGCACGTTTCTGTTTTAAATCACTGTTTTTAATAAAGTTTGTTGATTTTTGCCACTTTTTTTTNTTAGCACGTTTCTGTTTTAAATCACTGTTTTTAATAAAGTTTGTTGATTTTTGCCACTTTTTTTTTACATTTAGCAAAAATTTAGTGAATTTTATGTAAACATTCGGCAGATTTTCGAAATTAAGTGCATTTCGATATTTTATAATACAATACTTATATTGAATGATTGAGATATGTTTTTTAATCCAGTATTTAAGATATGCCCACTGTTCATTATAGGCAATCTGCTGAGTTTTTTTCAGTAGGTCCCATGAAAAACGAATAATAAAGGTTTCACTATTTGGTTTTATTAAAATAATCAGTATTTTTAAATTACTGATATGGCTGAAAAAAAAGTGATTTGTGAAATTTCTTTGTACCGTAAGCAACACACAAGAATGCAAAACTGTTCACAATATTTGCAAATGTTTGTTTCGAGAGGGGTACATCATCAAGGTCCTATAGTACCACAAACTTAAAACGGCGCATTTAATGTACGCACCATTTGAAGTGTTATGTTTTTTTTAAGAGTTTCATTGCTTAATGACATGCTTTTGGAGATTATTTTTGTCTTATAAATATGCTTAAGCTTAATATGTGGTTCCTAGATTAATCGTAATAGTTAGACCTGTCACTAAAACAATAAAAATGAAGACAATTAGAATTTTATTTAGGTAAATGTTTAAAAATTAAGTTTTTATTTTTTGAAACTTGCAATAATGTTATTTTTTCTTGTCAAGGCAGTATCGGTATTGGTATCGGCAGTATCGGTAAGTTTGTATCGGCAATATCGGAAAAGGCTCAAAAACCATATCGGCTCACCTCTAACTAGTATGTTAACGAAGTCTCTTGTACCGCCACTGTGGAAGACATGGCGGCTTATATGGTCAGAGTTAATGTCTCCAGGCACCGACTATAAGGTGCGTGGAGGTTGCAGGTTTGGTAGTGAGGTAGACTATGACTGTGGTATTTTGAAGTACGAATATATTGTCTCGTGTCTATATTCACAAATACACAACATCAACACTTGGAAAGGTGCGGTACGATGCTAGTTTGGTTACTCGGATTTACTGGGCGAATTCTTGGTTGAGTGGGGCTTCTTTAGGCGACGAATTTTATACNTACACTTACCTAAAAAGTTTTATATGATAATTTTCGGCTATATTTTGCGTTCGGGATATGTCTCTACATGGTCCAGCAGTAGTCGGCCAGCATATTGGGACTCCATTTACCTTGGTACCTCTTTTCCATAGTAGAAATCGGCTGATGAAAACGCTCACCATGTTCATTAGAGATAGCCCCAAGATTTTCAGGGAAGACGTCCAGGTGAGAGTCCAAGAAGTGAATTTCCAAAGACACGTTGCAGACCATTCCTTTGTGCGACGTCAGAAGATCACTCAGTATTTCACTATAGTTTTATTCTTTATTATTGCCTTGAAATCCACAACAGATACTTTTGAATTATTTCCATGCTGCTTTTTCCAGTGGATGTAACAGTTCCTCAAAAATTTCATCATCCGATATTAGTGATCTTATTTGCGGCTCTATTAATATTCCTTCCTTCAATTTTGCATCGCTTATTTTAGGAAATTTAGATTTCAGATACATAAATTCGGCAGAGTTTTTATCCATTGCCTTTACAAAATTTTTTATAAGCCCCAGTTTTATATGCAGGGGAGGTAAATACACCTTTTCGGGATCCACTAATGGGGTATTTGTTACATTTTTATGCCCAGGAATAAGAGATTCACGTTTAGGCCATTGTTTCTTTATGTAGTGAGACTTCCTATCCCTGCTGTCCCATTCACACAAAAAACAGCAGAATTTAGTGTATCCAAGTTGCAAACGTAACAATAAATCTATGACCTTCAAATCACCACAGATATTCCAGTTATATTTAGTATAGTTAATTTTTTCTAACAACAATTTCATATGTCTCTTTCATATCACTGGCATGCGCGACAGGTATTGATGGAATTTCATTCCCATTATGCAGTAGTACAGCCTTCAAACTAACTTTCGATGAGTCTATTAACAATCGCCACTCATCTGGCTGGTGTTGATGTCCAAGAACCCGCCCTGTATCTCACAGGGAGCGAGTAGCGTCATACAGAAGTATATTATGCAAAAATGACTGTCACAAGAAAACTGTGCCTGATGGAAGAAATCTTATTACATATTTGAATTCAGCATAAAAAAACTGGACTAGGGTCGCTATTCAGTTTCCTTGTGAAAAAAATCGTGTTGACCATTGAATTAGAATTTTGTTAAGCTATGTGTTTTAAAAATGAATTTTTTAATTTTTTGAAACGTGCAATAATGTTATTTTTCCTTGTCAAGGCGGTATCTGTATTGGTAACGGCAATATCGGAAAAGGCTCAAAAACCATATCGGCTCACCTTTAATTGGTTGCAATGCTTGTCACACATTTCACTCCCAGTTATTGGACGTTTTAGTAAGCAAACACTCAAGTAATTTCTTTGAAGTCACAAAGTAAATCAAAAACTTTGCCAAATCGCAAATTAAGTATGCACTGAGCAATAATTTCTCTCAAAGTTTGACTATAGCTTTAACTGTGGAAATGAGATTCGGGAAACGAGATTCAATACAATTAAAAGAGACTGTTCTGTTTCTTTATCATTGGTTTAGTACGTTTTGGCTACAGACCAGCCACCGTTCATTTCAAGTATGTGGGTTTTTTTATATAGTTTCATTGCGTGTCTACAATATTGTTTCATAAAATGAGCAATTTTCAGGTTCAAGTTGTTTTGTGTTCATGTACTTATGGTTAGTATTATTAAAAATTTAACTACTGAGAGGCAGTGTTAAATTTGTAGCCAAGTCAAGTTGTTTTGTTTTAATGTAGATTTTTTTAAAATAGTGGTCTGAAAATTTCAAATATTGCAAGTTCATATTTGGTACTTTCAAGGTTGATTTTCTTATAACATTGAAATATTAAAAATCTTAGTAAAATTTGCAGTTGTTTCAATATACTTATTATTAGTCATATTAAAACATTTTAATATTTCATAGTATTGTAAAATGTGTTGCAATGTTAAATTATTTTGTGTTCATATACATTTAGGTTGGTATTCTTAAAATTAGAAAATGTGCAAGGCACTGCAACATTTTTGGTTAAATCAAGTTGTTATGAGGCACTCTAATGCCAAGTAAAATTTGTATCGAAGTCAAGATGTTTTCCCTTTATGTGTTAGATTATCTGACAACAGAATTTATATGGTATTGATAAAAGTATCAGTATCAAGAGAATGTTTTGGTATCGATACTGGTATAGGATATTGAGAAAATGTGGTATCAACCCATCCCTAATTTTGTCTCGTTCAATGCTATCAAACGTCGTTCTGGCGAGCGATTGACCAAGCACAAATTTATTGATTGAACCATCAACATTTTTACTATTTCACATGTGAATCTTACACAATTATTTTGTGTTTTTGCAAAGCATTTGCTTATTTATTAATTAAAAATAACTAAGCACATTTTGTGAAAATTTTGAGATTTTATGCCTTGTGGAGAAAACAAATTTCCTTATAAATAAAGTCTTATTTTTCTAACAAACTGTTTCGTCAGCCGCTGCATCTTAGGCTGATCTGCAATCAGGGTTTTATGCTAATTATGATGGGAATCTCTGTTCATAAATGCAGTTCTGAGGAATTATTTTAACAGTAACACATCTGTTTTTTAAATGAATAACATCTTATTTCCTAGCCTACATTAAAAAAACTGTCTTGTCAGATGCTGCATCTTAGCCGGATTTGTGGCACACTTTTACGCTAGTTTGATGTTAATCATTTCTGAGGAATCATTTTACCGGAACATGCCTACCTTTTAAAAATTACCTGACACTTATATAGAAGCTTGAATTTTTTAAACCTGAAAAACTTATGCATGCATGCATACGCTTACACACATATGCTGCAAGCAGGTATTTGGCTCAATCTCGATCTTAGAGTACTCGCAGACCTCTACTATCTTGGCATCCTGTTTACATTTGCAGTTTGTCATAACGGAAGATATCAATATTAACATCTAATGGAAGATAATTTTCTTATTTTATATATTACAGCTGTAACACAAAACTCAACAAACTGTAATGCATGTAAACTGTGATAATACTCCATTCATAAAATTATGAAAATTCAACACAGATATGTACAAACTTCCTTGATACAGTATTTATTTCTCCACTGAGGTACCATTCTAAGGTGTAATTTTGTGACAGAAAAATCTCATCATGGTTTCAGGCAGCAGAAAGAAGGAAAATCACCCATGCAATTTTAACACTGTATTAAAAATAATATTCTCAGAATTTGCATGTGTGTGTGTTTTTATGCACACACAAAAACAGCATGCACACACACATATAAACTTTTTAATATGCCCATGAACTGAATATCCCATGGCCTGTGGAATTGCTAATAATTTACTTAAAGCATTAAAGCATTTGGTGTTGTATTTTATTGATAGCATGTAGTTATGAGACCCTTTATTGTTTGGTCCATAAAACATGTTAACATGGTCAACTTTCATGAACTGTCACAAAAGTTTGTTGATCATTTGTGTTAGAGAATGTGCAGTTTTTCAGCCACAGATGTGATGGATTATGGTCTGCTTCGTCTTTTTCTGTAGATCATGCTGGGCCCTGGCACAGATCTACTCCCAACTGCCACGAGACTTGTTCAATGCAGCTTTCATATCATGTTGGACCGAACTGAGTGAGCCATTCCAGAAGGAGTTGATTCAGAGTCTGGAGCAGGCGCTGATGGTTCCAGATCTTCCGGAGATCACGCAGACAATTCTCAACCTTGCGGAGTTCATGGAGCACTGTGACAAGGTGCATAGTTTACTAGTGTGTGTGATCTTTCTGCATTGATACACATTATGTACACATACATGATCGGTGTGTGTAAGCACATGCATGCGTATGTGTGTGTAGCAACATGCATGCATGTGTTCTTTTCTGCTGAAATTGTTGTAACTTGTATGCATCTGTTTTCAAGCAAGTGACTGCACAGTTGACTCAGTTCTGCAACCCCTCTCGAAGTAGCAACTTTGCTTTTAGGTTCCTTTTAGGTAAAATGTAGGATCTTTTTAATTTTGTTAAAATGATCAAAAATTTTAAGGTAGTAGCCGAAAAAAAATTTTTTTTGCATTTAATGTGTTTGCTGCAAATTGCAATTATCTTAGCATACACTGTACTACTCTCATAATAGATCCCTAATTATACTACTCAATGGAATTTAGGGAGAGCATGAGAGTGGGTGCATTTCATGCGATAAGTGTGCAAGGAATTGTGAGCGGGAGTGTGACTGCTGATTCTTTGGAAAGTTTTTGAAAGCCCTGCTTATTTTTTATTTTTAGCCAATTTGTATGTTTTCTCCACATGTAAATATAAACATTGTCATTTGTTTCACTTTTTAAACACAATGTTTGTATTTCATCACTTGGAAAATTATCGTCTACTGTATTTACCTAATAAATGCATGTGTGATAGGAAAATGTGAATAAAAGTATTATAAATACCAGTCAGATGCCTTCTTTTTTAATATAGGTCGATGTATACTGTATGTGTTAGTTATACTGTTTGCACGTGTTTGCAATTTCGTGCTACTATGGTCATGATTCGGTAACAGAATTTATGTTCCATAAGTAAAATTATTATATATGAAACTTTTTAAATGCAAATGTTTAATTGTAAACTCTTACAACCAGCTTGTGATACTAGTAGCACTGTTCATTCACATTCCAGCACAGGTATGATGCAACACCATGTTGGAATTGTTCGTGTTCACTGTGCCGTTCTCTCACGCTCTCATCAATGTACTGAAACTGTATACTTCTGAATGTGTTTTTGCAGAAATAAAACACACTAATTTCCCCAGAATTACCAAAAAAAGGTGTGTGTGTTCGTCATACAGAGCCGTGTGGTATGTGAATAAAAACAATGGTTGGCACAACTGCGGTAACAACCTTTAGGCACCCATTCCTATTTCTTCATTTGCAAACATTAAAGAAGAAATATGTCCTATTTCTGTTAATGCTACAGTAAAAATAAATGTGGGTATAATGGGTGAAACTGTTGTTGATGTTTTTTTTTGTATAACATACCGCTGTTGCGATCTAATGATCATTGATTTCCGTTGCATGAAATGGTAAATATTCATAAAAATGACTAGTAATCATGATTATCAGCGGTCCAGCTCTAATAACTATGGAATAAAAGTTTAAATGAACATCTTCAGATGAGTAGGAATAAAGTCCAGCAAATAACTATAGCTGTGCTGATTCACAAAATGGCACTAATGTGCCAAATTACCGATATATCTGTTCTGTAATGCTGATTCACCTATGTGCTGCTGATGTATTGTTTATTTTTAAGTTGAATTAAGGTTCCTTTAATACTCAAACAATGGTATTCATGAAATGCAACACAATTAAAAGCAATTTTTAATTTATTTCTGTTTACAGTGTCCAAAAAGTAAATAGAGTAACACAACAAACCATGTAAGTTCAAGTGAAGACAAAAATTAAAAATAAATGTGTTGGTCTATTTTCATATAAACACTTAAATGTGAACCCAGTAAACAGTAAGCATGCGTAAGGTTGTTTACATGTTCTGTTGCTGTTGACATGCCAGTGATAGGCTTGAAACAAAAATGGATTGTTTTTATATATACATTGGGTCTGCAATAAACAAGATTAATTTTGCTTCCTAAATATGTTAGCATAAACCTAGTTCTTTCAAAAAAAAACAACAAAATGTAAGCTAATCGATGATTTGGTTTGGTGCCTTGCTACACATTTGGGTTGTTATAAAATATTTGTTTATGAACTGGAAGNCAAAATTTAAGCTAATCGATGATTTGGTTTGGTGCCTTGCTACACATTTGGGTTGTTATAAAATATTTGTTTATGAACTGGAAGATTCAAAATAAATGCATGTCACAGAATAAATTTTAAAATGAAAATGTTGCAAATGAACTTGTAAATAGAATAGAACCTCTTTTGTAATAAATCTGAAGGGAACAGTTTCTATGCTCACTACAGTGGACTCCCTATCTACATTTTTCAGGGGACTGTCAAAAAATTTCCATACATGCAGAATTTCAATAGATGAGGGATCTGACATGTACATCAATAAAGTACAACTTCTGACATTAATAGACTTGATTTTGAGTACAATTAGAGCTGTTTATTATCTGCGAATAAAGTTTAGCTATTAAACTTGATAAAAATAGGAATTTTTAAAAAATTTATTACTGTGTTATTATAACTGTAAATATTACATTAAAAACATTTCAACTCAACTCGTTTGAATAAAGAATATAGCATCTGAAAATACCCTATATAATTGGTTGTAATCCGACACCAAATGCAAGCCGACCTAAAACTTTCAAACCCTCTAAAAATGAAAATAATATGACACTGACTGAATCCAAGTCAAATTTTGAATGTCTCGTGTGCACTCAATCAGCTAAGCACGTGGAGAGATTATCGATCGGGCATGTTCAGGGCAAACAGACAGTGATGGGGAAGCGATGGGAAACGTGAAACCATACCCCTCCACGCCACTACATATTGGCGACATCTTGCACGCGTGACAAATCTCTGTATTTTAAAGTAATTAATTAAATTTCACTGCAAAAAGAAACTTGTATTTTTGAGATAGAAATAAATAAATAGGGCGATTAAAATTAATTTCTTCACAGTCTTTAATAATTAATCATTCAAAACCATGTCCTCTGATTTTCCCGTACACACACCGGTCGAGAGTTATGATGCTCTCTGGCTTGGTGCTTACTGCTTACCCCTTATTAGATGACAGAAAGTGTCGAATAGGCCCTTACAGGATATCAGTTTATTCAAAAGACATCTGTGTATTGTAATAAATTAGTATAAATCCTCTGATTTCCATGCAGGAAGTTACTGAAAATGAACTTTACTCTTGAAAATACAAGTTGCTCAATGTTCAAACAATTTTTGACAAGGAGAGGTCAAGTATAATTATGCTTCTGGGCATATAATTTTATTCGCGAAGATGCTGTCCATTGAGTTGAATTAATATCATGTTTTAAAATAATGTTGATTTTATGCTAGATACAATTAAACACCAACTTTACGGGGAGGGGGGGGACAACTTTTAATCGCAAAAGAAAACATCTTTCCAAATAATAATTCTTCGTTAAAATGTATTGAATAACATTTTCAGGCGAAACAATTTGCTTTGAAATACCAGAGATGATAGGTGTGACTATTTTGGCGATGGATAATCTTAATAAAATTTCTATGACCGCCAGGCACACTTTACTTGCTCTGTCGCAGGTGTGTAAGGGGTAGCGACGAGAGAGAGGATGTACTTTTTTTTTTTTGCTAGACAACAGCTTCCGCTCTTGAAGGCATGTAATGGGAGGAAGAAAGGTATACTGCTGAGAGAGACAGAGAGGGGAGAGAGAGAGAGAGAGAGGGCGCTAGGTTGCCATGCTGGTTTCTAGGTACCTGCTTCCCCCTCTCGTCAAGCGTGTAAGAGGTGAGAGCAAACCAGACTTGTACGTCGCACCACACCGCACAGCATTGATAATCAGCACCGTGCTCGACATATTTCACATCCAATTACTGGACATTTCATAGGCAACCAGCTTAAAAACTATTGTTGTGGGAAATCTTAGGTGACAGGACTAAAATATATTTTGATGGACTTAATATCCATTAAATGATAACAAACGGGTAGCTTTATCATTATTTATATAGGAGTTTTGCCGGAACCACTGAAAATTAACTGTGGATACGGTTTATCGTTACATGCGTTGTCTGTACAACAAAAGTCCACTTTGTATAAGGGAAACTTCACGTGTACACGTGTCTTGAAATAATATGCAAAACTGGTAATACCAAATTTTTATATACAGTTTACTTTATAATCTTTATAACCTGTAGAAATATATTTTATAATTAAAATAGTAAAAAAACTTTGAATATAAACCTGCCAAATTGAAATACATTGTAACCTGTATGGATAGTTTTACAATTGACCAAAATAAAAAACTGATGCATGTTGACAAGCAATGCATGCAGACTTGGCATTCATACAGACTTAAACATCTGGTTTGCTGGTGTGGGTGGGTGCAAAATTTCACTGAAAATAATAGCATGAAGACAAAATAGCCTTGGTAGACTGTTATCTCAGCAGGTGTAGCTTGGGACAAAACTACAAACTTTGAAAAACAGTGGAAGTGGAGCACCTTTTCCACTGAGGCTTTTGTTTCCAGATGCGCTTCTTTACAGGGGAAAACATTCAATGTTCATAAAGGCCAGACATAAATTATTTATACTGAATAATAAGGCAATGTTTATGTTTGTCTAATGTTCCGAAAATTATCTGCAATTCGTACTTACGTAGAAGCGTCAATTCTTTCAACATCAGCAAATTTGGCAGAAGCAGATTCGAATTGGGCACGACTCTACAACCACTCGAAATGGGAATGTGAATTATTCACAATTTTCTCATAAGATATTCAAAGTTCGAATGTGAATAATTCATGAATTACTACCTGTTTACTTAAAAATAATACAATGGTTTTTACCGAATTTGCTGTAACAAAAAGCGGTGGTCGTATTATAATCGCTAACTTATGTCTACCACATCGGAGAATATTGTTTGTAAACAAGTCAGGTGCGACTATAATAATAGGACAGATGTTGGCAAGGTCATGGTGCAAGCAAAGCGGTGGAACGTGAACCAACAGCACTAGTAATCCACTGGCCATGCTGTTGAGTTATCAGTTTTTGCCACATCTGCTCATTGCCGAGTGCCGCGAGCTTCTATACTCTGTTCTGTGGTGGTGTGCTGTGTGTCTAATACGTTCTTGTTTTTTGTTTTACAGTCAAGTGTACTATGTCGCTATTATAGAAGTGAATTATTTTTTAAAATTGCCAAATGGATATGGTAGAAAAGCGGGGCACGACTGAAAAATGATGTCAAAGGGTTGCAGTTCAGCTAGGTTGCCAACTTAAAAATTATTTTGGCAAATTATGCTGTGCAAACGAATAACTGTCAAGCTGCTCGGAAGTACGGTGTGACTGAAAGTAATGTGCGTAATTGGAGAGTGGGTTTTAATCGTCTGAAAAATGCAAATGGCCAAATAGCTTGCGCAAAGCATTCAGAGGGCCAAAGAAAGAAGAAAGGTAGTTTCAGCAAAGTAGAGCAACGAGTTGTAAACTTCGTTAAAGAAATAAGAAACGAGGTGGTGTCGATTTCACGAGACGTGATGAGGCTGAAAGCCCAAGAAATTGCACGGGAACTTAACATTCCACAAACAATTTTTAAGGCAAAGTGTTAGTTGGTGCGTCAGAATGATGCGTGGTTGTGGATTTTCCTTGCTGTGGAGAACGTCTCTTGCACAAAGACTCCTCAGACTTTGAAGAGAAACTTGTTGCATTCCAGCGGCATGTAATTGGATTGCGCGAAAGACATGAATAGTTATGCGGACAAACTTGCAATGCTGATGAAACGGCAGTGTATTTCGACGTGCCTAGCAACACTACATTTGAGGCAAACTGTGCAAATACTGTAACTGTGTGCACAACAGGCAATGAAAAATGGTGTGTTACTGTCATGTTGACAGTGCTGGCTGATGGCAAATAACAGTCGCCATTCGTTATTTTAAAACAAATATCCCTTCCAAAATAATTGTTTCCACCTGATATAATTATTCGTTGCCAGGAAAAGGATTGGATGACAAGTGATTTAATGGGAGATGGCTACATCGTGTGTGGAACCGTTGGCCAGGTGCACTGCTAAAGAAAAGAGGTATGCTTGTTCTGGATGCATTTAGGGGAAACCTGACACCTGAAGTGAAAGAAGCAATGCAAAACATGAACACAGATTTGATTGGTACATCATCAGGTATGACAAGCCAGTTGCAAGTGTTGAACGTGGTAGTCAACAAGCCCGTTTAAAGACCATCTCCGGCAGCAGTAGAGTGACCGGCTACTTGCTGGCAACCACGCTTTGACTCCCACTGGGAAAATAAAAACCCATCTGTTCTGCAACTGGCAAATTGTATTTATGCAGCATGGCGGACCATAACACTATGGTCCATCGTTAGTGGTTTCAAAAATGCTACATCTCGAATGCAGTGGAGGGCACTGAGGGCGACCTATGCTGGCGGGATGCAAGTGACGGTTACTGAAACAGCAGCAGCAGTTGCGGTACCAGTAGCAGCATTGCACTCAGTGATGATAAATGACCTGAATGCACTGTTACTTACCATCATCACCTCCTTTACTAATTCTCCGGGGTGGGGGGGATTTTTATGCAATGCTCGTTTAACTTTTGAAGATTAGCCATTTTCCTTCATTGCTGTTTGTATGGTTGCTAATGGATATGCCATGAAGGGCAATGAAAGCTTTTGACACACAAGGATTTCTTGGATAGCACCATTCCTTTTAATCTGTACAAGATATCTGAAAGAGGAGTGATGCGAATCTGAATCTTCCTTCCTAGGCCTTTTTTTGGCATACTAGTGTAATTGATACCAAACTTGTTAAGTAAGAAGATGCATTTAAGTCCGTAATCAGTTTCTCCCTCTCGTCCTTGCATTTAAACATAGTACATTAACCGTCCTCACCTAATTCCTGACTTCTTTAGTGCTTAGTGGTTTTGAAACATCTTTCTCTCTCTCCCATGCTGTTTTCTTTTCTTTGTTAATTTTGATGAGAAGCATTTCACTGCTTCATCTCACTCACTAAACTAAACTCACTTAATCAATTTACTCTTAATTACAGTAAAAACACCACAATATGCATAACCTCAAAAAACATCTGCTCTCGTCAATAATCACCCATAAACTGATAGACGTGTTCACGTTAATGGGAGTTGGCAGGTGGACTTAGCACGTTAAGTAATTGTTGATTGTCATTGGCTGCAGATTGCCTCCATCTCCACAGTCATTCTGATAGATGGGGAAGATCTAAAAATAAACACCGTGAGAGGATGGCCAGGTTCCTGGTTCTGTTGTCTCTGTCTCCTTGCAGCCATTCTCATGTTTCCTTTCTGCTTGCCAGCAACTGTGTTTTATTACAAAACAAACATGATTGCATTTATTTTATTGCAGTTCACATGTAAACCACTTTCAGGTTAAAAATGGTCGCTTTTAAAATAGTTAGACATACTCATCTTACAAAAATATGCATAAAAATGTTGCCCCACATATTTTATGCATCCCGTCTATTGAACCCAGAAAATAGTTATAGTAAGTGTGTAAGATACATGGTTAAATATCGTACTTCCAAGTTTTGCTGTTCTGGAAAACATTGATTTTTAAAATCTAAATGTGTTTTTCAGCAGTGGAATCCTGCTAATATGACAACTGATAGTGACGAGATTAATTAATTGCTGTAGTGAATCATTACTATGACCTAAATTTACTGCGCAACATCATTTCATGCTGTGTTGCTATGCACTCACTTGATGAGCCTTCTGTATTTCCTCACTTCATGTTCCTGTACTTTCAAATGCCTCTGTGAATGGAAACTTTCATGTTGACCGTAAAATACAATGGAGCACATTTGACTATGACATTTTGCATATGGCAATCATGTAAAGATTTAAAAAATTGAACAATTGACAATGATTGGTGATTGGGAAAACATTTTTTTCCATCACTTATTTGGTTAACTACTCATTGCAGCTATTTTAACCATCTGAATAATAGGGCCCCTAACTAATCTGATCCAAACTGTGTAGTTGTAGGCACTTATATTTCCCTAGAACAGCAGTCTTTATTTGTCCCTGAAATGTAAACAATGGGGAAGGCTGACTTTAGTCTGTAGATGAAGCGACTGATAAGCATGACAGTAAAAAGCTAAAGAGCTATCTCTCTCTCTCTCTCTCTCTCTCTCTCTCTCTCTCTCTCTTCTCCCCCTCCCCCCTCCCCCCTTTCTATACTCTACCTCATGCTGCTCTTCCAATTAATACATTCCTCCTCCACTATTTATTCCCATGAATGCAGCGCTGGCAACAGGGCAGTAATCAATAAAGTCAAGAGGGGAATGAGAAGGCGGTAGAGTATTGAACTGGAAGAAAGAGATGGACACATTCCTATTCCTTCTTTTTCTCTGTAGGAGGGAAGGAAATCTAGTTAACATTCTTTTGACCTCTCTATGTGGCCAGGACGAACATGTTTGCAGACCAAAATTGAAAACATTTACATGTGTTTTAACTCTAAGAATGAATGATGCTATCATCACAGTGAGATTGAGAACACAAAAAAGGCATTGGTTTTAAACAAGTGTATTAACCTTTGTGTTTAAATTAGAACACGATGATGCATTCCTTATTTATCGCTATTGGGAATGAGTGCCTATATCTCATTCTCACTATAGTGCAGTTCCACTGTATTTACAAGCCGTGCTTTTTTTAATGTTGGAATAATTTATAATGCTAATGTTTTCAGGGACCTTTGCCATTGGACCCTCAGCTCCTGGGAGAGCGAGCAATGCACTGTAGAGCTTATGCCAAGGCGTTGCATTACAAAGAGGATGAGTTCCACAAGGGACCCAATTCACAGGTGTTTGAGGCCCTCATTTCAATCAACAACAAGCTGCAACAGAAGGAGGCTGCTGCAGGTATGCAAGTCAGAGAATGCCTGTTAGCTAATCTTGGAGAATTTATTTAGACCATGCTTCATTTGGTTGAACCCTCTTTACATATACAGTAGAATCTCAATACCTAGTACATAAAGGTATTATAATTTTTAAGCTTTATAGTGGAAAGTACTTTATACTGAACAGGTATTTAATATTATCAGATCTGTCAGGGATTTGAAATATATACATCATTTATAATGATAATTTACTGTAACACAAAAGGAGCAGAATTGTTTTCTTATAAATTCACTGTCTCTGTGGAATGATTATGTATTTTTCCTAAGAGAAAATTGCTTTTATTTTACCATTACTTTAGCAGTTAGATGATAGTAAACCCATGTTTCTTTCTGTGGTAATAGATTTTTCGCTTTGTGTAACAAACAATATATAGGTGTTAAACATCTACTCAAGCTGTTTTATATAATAAATTAACGAATTGTTAAAAATTATTTATCACTGATACTTAGGGTGACATTCTTAAACATTTTGTTTACAGTCCCACAAACTCCTCGTGAATAAGGGGGGACTGTCTCTTAAATATCTCATAAACCGAGCTTGAATTCATGAACTAAGTTTGTGAGATGCTCTTTCTCAAGGTATTTGAGAGCCTGATGATTTTCTGAACCCTGTGTGCAATGCTAAAAATGCAAAAACAAAAAAAGAAAACGTTTCAGGTATTGGCAGTTAGGAACAAGGTTTTAACTAAATTGGATTCGCCAAAGAGCAGATGCATTGTTAAAAATATTATTAAATCAATGTGTATGCTTCTAAAGTTGGCAGTAATGGAAAATGAAACATAAATGTAATTATGAAATATAAGACATTTCACAATTTGTTCTATATATTCTGCATAGCCATTATTCTCTCTACTGTGACGTAAAATTATAAAACTGATACTTTTAAATGTAAGAAGCTAACACAATAACCTACAACAAGCAGCAAGAATTAAACAAAATAAATAGTTATTGGAAACATTGAAATGGCAATTTATTCCAAAATTTTGTTTGGTTAGTAAAATGTGCTTGGTAGTCCTGTGGTTATGATAGTGGGCTTCTGATATTTCAATGCATGTTAAAATCCCAACCCAAAAAGTGATTTTTAAAAATTTTTAATATTATACTTTTTGCAACCCTAACACTACAGAACTTATATTATTTTCCTCCAAACCACTTTATTAGCAGCACAAACAACGAAAACCAATTAGAGATTTTACAGATACTTCCATGAAATTCATTGAAAGTTCCTTTCTAGAAAAAATAAGCAGTCCTACTCATAAACATAGAAAGCTGTATGATGCTAGTTCTATTCTTAATTCCGGCGAGATTTTTTAAACATATTTACTAGGTAGTTATTTAAAATAAGACTTTTGCTCCATCAAAACACAATACAACAAGCAAGTAACAGATAAATATAATTGTACCTAATCCATTTGTTTTTTAAGTAAGTTTTTTTAATTTTCTGTATTATATTCTACCCCTCCATTTGTGTGAGTCAGAAACAGTATATCATCACTTTAAAATAATTGTATCTCAATTATTGAAATGATGTAAGGCATACACCATTTTTACAAGTACAAGGAGAGGTTAACGGGATCGGAGTCGTTTAGAGAAGGTCAAGACCTCTTGTAACTTTGAGTGTGCCCACAACTGTAACCAATGCAAACAATTTTCTAATCGTTTAAGAATCTCGTTTTCCTGCGAAAACAAGATGCATACTGATTGTGGCTTGCATGAATACTAGCCTTATTGTATTTACCAGAATATAAGAGAGAAGGCCACAATAGAGCAGTGTCTAGAACGCTGGCCTCTCACGACGGTGAACATGGTTTGATTCCTGTCAGGTTTGCTTCTGGATTTTCACATGCTGGAATTGTGCTGAAAGATTCCGCTGGTCAGTGGGTATTATCTGATATCTCCCAATTCCCCTGCCCTTGCATTTCGGCGCTGCTCCATGCTCACTTCACTTCACCCTCATCTGCTCTCAAGACCCCGATGTTAAGAGCCACCCAAACCTCCCCACTCCAGAATATAAGACCAAGATTTACTCTGATTTTTACTTCCAAGAAATGTAAATTTTCTTAGTTTTGCATGTTAAAATATACTTAAGCAATAAGCTTAAGCATTAGCAAGTGATACTGAATGGTTTTGACTAGGTACATGTTTTATAATAGTACAGACTATGCTTTATAATAAGAACATAGGTATGGACAAAGTAAGTGAGACTTCCTTAGGTTTTAGTGTTATACTGTACACTGTTTATTATTTACTGCGATGAATTTGGATATGTTAAACATTCATTTTAGTGCCAAGATTAAATAATTTTGCTAAATTATAGGTCCAAATAATCTATGGAGAAATTAATTTTTCCTGCAGACCAAAGAAAAAATGTGATGGTCATCCTATTTTCAAGAATGTCTTATATCTTGGTAAATACAATATGGTATTGTGTTAGACATTGCTGAGATGTCACAAACATCTCTGTTCTTTCAAGATAAAGTGGTTCAGCCAGAATTTTGCAGTTTTGTATTATTTTTTGATAACAAGAAGATAGGCATGCTTTGGAGCAATAGAACAAATTTGTTTTTATTTGGCATACCGTCTATGGTAATGGAAATATGTGTTGATTAAGGAACCTGCCTGATTGTTTGTTTTTGAGATGGCAGTTTTGGCTGACAGGCAACTTATTTCTTGTGCCTGGATGAGTGGGCCCTGTATAAACATCCTCATGTACTTTGCAGGAGTGTGGAGCTAGTTGAAATATTTTAGGGCTCAAAGTTGGCAATGTGGTGTATAGAAATGGTTCAGGCTTGTTACCTGGTGATCGTGGCATCAGTGGAGGTAGCAGGGGTGGTGGAGGTCAGTTCGTTAAGTAAACTAACTTGACTGAGCTGACACTCACCTAGAGCTGTATTGAGTGACTCCTTCGCAAACATTTTTGGCAGTAGTGTGATGAGGTATGGCATGCTACGAAATGTGAGTGAGGTTCAACATGTAGTGTTAACAGTGTTGATGAGGTATGGCATGAATATTTCAGTGAGCTTCTTTTACTCATGCACGTGTCATGTCCTTCATCCTGTGCTCAGTCGAGCATGTAGGCTTTGTGCATGGCAAACTTCACGTATGATGTGGCTGCATGTGTGACATATAGAAAACGTAAGAAGTACTGCAGAGAAATTAATAGATCCAAAGTGGACGTTCTGCAGAATTGTGGATGTGTTCACAAACATTACTGAACCATTATTTGGGGCTTGTAGGGGTAAGATGCGTGAACCAGCCAGTAGATGGTAAGACACTGTGGGGGATGGCAGGAGCATGACAACACTAGTGTGGGTAGGAGCACAGGCTTAAGATGAAGTAGACGTATGTGCAGGTTCCCAACATCAAAATATTGTGGTCAAACAGTGATGTGGACATTTAAGTGGTTTTTCTAACACACACTTGCATTTATTTAAAAAGTATTTTCCATGATTTGAATGTATTACAGTTACATTAATACATGGTCAGAGGAGTGTACCAATAATTTTAACTTACCCATGGCAATGTTAATTGTAAATAAGGCAGAAGGATACAAAATAAGAAGAAAAGTATGGCTTTAAGAAGTGCTGAGTTAATAGTGAACAGCTATAGTCTCTGTCACCAGTAAAGTACCGGTAATGCAGGGGAGAGCACTCCATACCTCTTACTATTGGAGGCAAGAGACTTTTTTTCAAAATTCAATAGTAGCCAGGAAGAGTGTAGAATCAAAATGATAGTTGAACAATAGTGGGTTGTAAAGCAAGTGAAGTGGGTAGAGTTAAATATTTTCTCAAAGTGAGCACTAGATTGTAGTTATTTCTTGCCTGGATTTATTGAGCTCAAGAAATGTGCAATGATCCTTTCTGTCATATTTGCTACCTTATAGGTCATGAAATAAGTGCCAGTTATATAAATGAATTTAACATTTTACAGAAGTAAATTAACTAACATTTGACTTTCATGATAAAGTTAAATCCTACACATGCAGCAATCTTCATTAAGTTTGCTTGGTCGAAACAGGTCTTGTATAATTAAATTCAAGTGAACTATAAAATATAATAAACAATGAAATGTACTGCTAATGGTTTTTATGACAAGTGGCGATGAGCCTACTGGACTCTCTGTACTCCAGTGATTTGTTGGTGGCCACTGATTCAGGGCTCTGCTTACACCACCCTGTTGGTGTTTACACAAGCAACCACACAACAAAACACTGAAATGTGTCACTCTCATACATGATAATGAAAGTAGCTGTGGTGTTTGTTAGGTCTGCTGGAGTATGTAATGAACCACCAGGGGTCAGACTTGAAAGTCCAGGAGCGATGGTACGAGAAGCTTCACAACTGGGAGGTGGCTCTCAAATCATACCAGGAGCGTCTGGTCACCAACACTGATGATGTCGAGCTTGCGCTGGGTCAGATGAGGTGCCTTGAGGCACTTGGTGAATGGTAATACAGCTCCTACTACCTACTTCTTTTTGTCAGTTGATGCTTTCAAATGTCGTGGATAATAAATGTAGTGAGAAAATTAAGTAGTCAGTATTTGGAAAATATGTTTTCATGACCACAACTAAACTATGTTTATGAAATACAAGTATGTCACAGTTATGTAAAATAATTACCACTTGTATGCTATATAGTCGCGTATCTTATGCATCCCGTATTTCCACTTTAAAATTTGAGGAAAAATATTCTACTATCTATCTTATACACACAAGTGTTTCAGCATCTGCCTACGAGACTAGGTGGTGACACATATTTGTAGATAGTAGTGATGGGTGAAGTCTCGAAAAGTTGAGTCGAGTCAAATCAAGTCAACAAAGATCGACTCGTCACTCGAGTCAAGTTTTTTTACAGCAGACATCAAGCTACTGAACGTGCAAGTCGAGTCATGGTGCTTTTAGCTTAGAAACAACAGATATTCGTACCTAACAATTACTTTTTGTGTCTCGTAAATCAATAATTTTACGTTTCTAAATTGCTTAAGTAGCGCCGTAATGAAAACAATAACTCGGCTATGTGTCTTGACGCTTGGTTGATGTTTGTAATATTCAGCTGTGATAAAATCCGGTGGGTGTTATATTCGTGACATGGGCCATTTTGCTTCCCAAAGAAGCGCTTCCTCTTTGTGGCCAGCAGGGTGGCATCAGATAATGGGACCCTTGTCAAGATTGACAGTTACAGTCTCAGCACGACACGACACAAATACGTACAACCATAGAACGCACTGTATTTAAACGTGAAAAGCGTTTGTCTCAATGGCACGTCACACCTTCAGCAGAAATATGCGTAATTGTAAACTTGTCATTACTTTTCTCATCTAATTACAGTTTTAAAATCATGTGTTTAAAAAAAAGAACTACAATTAGGTAACAAAAACTCTGAATGTGGACTGCTTGCCCGCTAACCTGCAGCATGCTGGCGACCAGCCTGAAAGCTACCCCCCTCCCCCTCCACAACTCTTAGAAGTTTTCTTTTTTTCCATCAGCATCATGCAGTTGACACTACCATTCCTACCATAGTTGTTCACTCATCAGCGAGAGGGAAACAGTAGCGCTGTGAATCACTCACCCTGGCAAAGAACTTTTCTTATTGGTAGAAACTAGTCCCAAACTTTTTCTTGGTAAACTGTAACTATAAGAGAGAGAGGAAGTTATAAGGGGCGGGCGTTATACCCATGTACATAAGTACACATTTACATTTATGATGCAAACTTGATTTTAACTAAAAAAAATTAATACTGAACTCAACTTGAATTGACTCGACTCAACTTGAAACTCGACTTGACTCGACTCGAGTTTCATTTTCTTTTACGTGCCACTGCCAAACAGTCATTTGTACTGTATGGAAGACAAGGTGCCTCACACTCCTGCAATCACTATCCTGTCACCCTCTGCTTGATAGCCTGCACATGCGCACACATATACAGAGAGAGTAAACCTTTCACTTTTTAAGCTTTGTCATGAAAGGCAGAGGGAAAGGAAATGAAGGGTGATAAGGGGGAACAGGCTTTAGGGCGGGGCAACTGTTACTTGCTCTTGCTGCTGGCTGTCTCCCTCTGGCTAAAGGGAGATGATATAAAAAAGAGCGAAAGGGTGCGAGATTGCATTGTCTCTGTTTCCCTCTTGCTACCTCATGTTATCTCTTCCTCCTTACCAGCCCTGAGAAGGGTTGATGCAGTGAGCGGTAACACTGCTCTGTTGCTGACTTGGACAGTCAGCACGGGTGGGGTGCAAAAGCCCTAAGATTGGTGCACCTCCACCAGACTAAGGTTCTCCAAATTAGAGGGTCTCTGAGTGTGGGCAAGGTGGACGAAGACGCAGGGGAATATCATATTTAAGGGTTCGGGTGTGGCCAACTGTTGTGTTAGCCTAAATTTACCCGTGGTGATCTGGCGTATCTTGATCCCCCTGTCCATTTTTAGCCATCCCCATAAATAATGGCTTATTCTGCTGGTCCTTGGGTAACGCAAAAGGAGGATGTTCATTTATTCTTTCTCTTTACCTTCCCCCTTCAGATAACAGCGTAATTATATTACAAAATGAACGTGACTCAATTTATTTTATCTTGTCACAGCTCACAGATTTGTAGATTAAAATATTTTCGTATTAGAGTGAATCTAACATAGAGTCAGGTAACACAATAGTCTGTATTTCAAACACAGTAAAATCTCATTTTAACGTACATGAATAAAGCCTCAACTTTTATACTTGGTAATAAACGTACTTTATACTGGCTACCTTTCGTTACTGCTAATGAGCACTGAATTCTCTGATGGTTCATCAGTGTTCCTCAGAAGTACGCAGTAAACAATAAATACTTTGTTTGTCAATACCTTCTTAGTTTTGGAATGTTCTGCAGTGGTATTCATTAAAATTAAATAAAAGGAATTTAAGCATGAATTTAGGTATTATCTTCTTCCGCTCTTGGGTTAAAAGCCATCTTATGCATAAAAAAATTTACTATTCATAATTTCTTGACTAAAGAAAAGTAATCTTTCTAACAACATAAACTCTGTTTTGAGTTTATTTTTGTACTGCTTTTGTTTAAAATCTCAGTAGCAAATATTATTTTATTTAATGATCCTACAATATACACATATTAAATATCTCTAAGAATCTAAGACAATGTGAATCGTCTGCCAAAGTCTTGTTTTACCAACACTATACAACTTCTGCAACATTTGTAAACTCAGTGCTTTAAGAAATCAATTAAGCCTCGTGCAGGGTGCTGCCCAGCGGCATGCGGAAACGAGTGCCAGTCATCATCAGTGCTTTTCAGCAGTATCGGAACAACAGCAGACGTTACTGAAATTACTGGCCGGTGCAATCAGTGAGTAACAGAAGGTGGCCACTGAAAGGCTTATTTTTAAACCTTTACAACACGGGCTTCACGAAATTATGCCACAATTAGTAATTTCAGTAAATAAAATTAATATGTAATTACAATGAAATATTTTTTAAAAAGCAAGGATAAAATGCTACTTTATAGAATATCAACAAGCACAAATGACATGCTCAAAACATAAAGTAATGTGTGATTTGCAAATAGTACACACTTGACGCGTGCCATATTCAACGTAGAAACTCAGCTGTCACAACACACACCATACCGTACCTACCCTCCCTTCCGCTGGAGCACACGAGACATGTGTCAGCCATTAACGCCTACGACGAAGGCAGGCCGGAGCACCGGAAGTAGTTTACACGTGTCGAGGTTGTAGCATGGGCCTCTGCCCACCACCCCGAACACAACCCCGTGAAACTTGTACACGCCAAAGAAAGGACGAGATAGTCTGGCGATTTCCGCCCACGAGAGAATGAAAACACGTGCTGAAGGGTGATACGCACCAAGAAAAAGCTGACAGGGTTTGTCAGTGGCACCGCAGGTCACCCCCTTACCCCTCCACTTGCAAGAGCCTTGGCACGTGGAGGATGTGACCATTTTTCGGCACCTCCCACCTCCCCTTCCCCTAACAAGGGAAGACACGTGTAAGGTTCTAAGGGGGGATGGCAATAGTTTAAAAGCCCAGTTGTTCGACAAGGGGGGATCAGTTATGTGAGATCAGTCGGCCCAGTCAGTTAGAATCGTGCGCCGAGAGAGGAAGTTCGTCGGGACGCCGAGAGGCCGGGGGGGTTGGACCCTGGCCGCATCAGTCAGTGCTATCCCGCGCCAGAAGGCTACGGGGAAGGGGGGGGGCTGAAACCCCACGTCAGAATAGTCAGTTGAACCAGTGCATCAGTGCGACAGTCGGGTGAGTGATATCGCACACCGAGGCCGGGGTTCAGGCCCCGGCAGAGTCAACCAGAGACAGTGTTAAGGGGTCAGTCATATCGGGGCAGACAACCATTAATCTCTAGCGCCGCGAGGCACTGGACCAGAGTCAGTTCAGTCAGAACAGTTGTACCGCCAAATCGGAACGCGAAATGCGAGACCGAACCAGGGAGATGAGTGGTGGCCTCACGAGAGGCACCACCCAACGAGGAAGTAGACGCCACTGGATGGCAACGGAGCACCACGTCAGGACGCAGAAGGAGATACCGAGAAAGGAAGGGGAGAGAACACGGAACAGCCAGTTCGAGGGCCTGTAACAGGGCCACCCAACTCACCAGAACACAAGTTACCGCCAGAGTAACGCCAAACAGCAAAATACAGTTAAGTAACAACGTCACCACTCGGGGACATGCCCCCACGGGGTCTGAAACGTAGCCAGAACACTGTAATCAGCCCTTCAGGCCCAGAACTCGCAGGGTCAGTAATGTACGAGTTAATTCCCGCAAAAGTGCCGGGAATGTGTATATGGATTCCCGGTGAAATAAACCTGTAAAACCAAGACGTGATGACGTTATTCTTATTCACCCTATTAAACATTCACGGCACCTTGCAGTCTGTGCCTGGTAACATTAACTCAGATCCTATGAACCACTCTGTATCACACAGGTAGGGAGTAGCGTCACACTGTCTACTTATTGAAGTCTCCTTTGAAAAACTCACACCGCTTACCCTTAATAAATAACACTGAAAAAAGTTTATTCAATAGATGTTTGTGTTTTTAAATGAATTAATGTTTCAGTAAGAAAACCTCTTTATTTTTCCTACAAGAAGCATTTGAAAATTGACATCACACTTGCTAAAATGTGCCACTCAATGTTAATAAAGGTTTTTGCCAACAAGCGGGTCTAAAGTTTACGTTTCTGGGGTATTATTTTGTTCGTAATATCTTCACCTATGGATTAAAATTACATTTCATATAAATAGGCTTACCATTTTGATTTTACACGGGATATGTTTAAACATTATCTTTGCTGGGTAAAAAATGCACTTTGACAGACATTTTCCAGATTTTTTAGGGGTTAAAATTGATTAGATAAAAATTTTACAAGGGTAGCAATTTTATATAGTTATTCCCGTAATGGAGTTTTATGAGATGTGGTACAAAAACACATATATACGGCTTTCCAATTGTACATTCACATTTTATGTACGAAAGAATTCAAGATGGTGGTCATGCTGCATGTCAACACCGTTAAATAATCAAGGTCGACACACAAAGATTGACATGTTACGAGTTGACAGCAAGAATCAATTGTTTGCAACATATATGTAAATGATACACTCAACGCAACTCAGCATTCTGTATTTTTTTTACGTGTCGTGTTGGTATACAAAACCCAATTTTTGTTGGAAATAGTTAAAAAAATCAGTACCTTTACATAAAGCATGTATATTGACATTTAATTAATCTCATTTTGGAAGACACTAGGTAAAATAATCTTTGTTGTACTGAAGGTTGACGTAAATTTTGTATGTTTAAGTTGACGCCCCACCTAAAGGCTGTTTCAGGAGTTCAATGGCATCTGCGCCTTTCCCCACAGACTGCTGGGAAGCAGGCATCGTTGACTTGATGGGGTTGTTTCTGAGTGCGGGATTGGTTACCTTTGGTAGTTCTATAATTGCCCACCGGGCACGGGGAGGAGCGCTGGTTGGGGTTAACTGAATTTATATTGTTGGTGGGTGTGTAGCTGATCTGAGGAGGCCCCAGGCGCCGTACCACCTTTCCTATGGCTACAAGCTGTTTGCAAGCCACAGGCTTCTTAGGTGGCGTGGGAGGCAGTGGGGAGATGTCTCTTGACTTCCGCTGGTCGTGTAGTACCCTGTGGTACCCATCTGACATGTTGCTTCCTCTCTCTTCCAGGAATACACCCAGTTGGCACACCGTCCGTCTCCTACCAGGCCTCCAACCGGGACTAGTCCCTGTTTGCCAGCATTATCCCGCACAGCCCTTTGGCTTGGAATGGGGGGGGGAATGGTAGCATAAAGAGATGGTAGTGGGTTTTATGTAGGGGCGGGCACGGCCTGAGAGGAAGAAGGAACAAGTACGTGGGTGTGGTAAGTAGGCCTTAATACTGGCCTCCTGCAAGTACTTTGCAGGCGGCACATCTTCAGCAGACCCAAGCACATACAGAAGGTGACAATAGCCAGGGTAGGATCACCGCTCTCATGTTACTCAGGAAGGCGGGACGTCACTATATATCCAAGTATTGCGTAGAGATGGATGGACTTCCCTGAAGGCAATGAAGGAACAGTCATGTACGGCACATGCCTGCTCCAGCAAGAGTGTTTGCGGATCACTGGGACAAAGTAACAGATAGAAGGAGGCCGGTTAAGAAGAGTAGTAGCTGCTGTTATAGATAAACCAGTCAAATATTGGACTATCTCAATTTATTGCAGAAACGAGGAATGACACATCCAGCCTCTACCCTGATTATGCCCTGAAGGACTGATCCTAAGTCGCCAACTGGAATGATGCCTAGTCTCGGAAGATACGAGGGTNGGGAGGTAACACCAGTGTGGTTGTAAGCTGTGAGAGCATGGTTAGTTGGGTAGCTGAGAAGCGCGGAAGACTTCGGTGAGCTTTCGGGTAGCGTGACTTTCTGAGACTGGTGCACAAGTCAACCGGTGGTAGGGGAAATTGTAATGCTTCAGAAATTGGTGTCAGTCTGTGGCCAGGCACAGTGACAGTCTGCAACAAAGCTGCGCAAGTCAGCCTCGAACTGAAGACTGTAGCTCCTATTTATACCCAGAACACAGGGCCAGCATGGGGGGCGCAGGGTTGGCAGAGAGAGAGGCTACCAAGGAAGCGGCGGAGATGGTCAAAGACTGCTGAAGCTGGGCTGTATTTCTCCTTTGCGACCAGTGACCGGAGCGTTGAGCGCATGTTGAGACGTGAAGCAAATTGTTGGCCAGCAGGCAGCAGCAGCTGGCTCGTGAGCTAACCCTGGGCTTCACAGCAGGGGGCGCTGTGGCATGTGTGGCATAACATTGTTTTTGTGAGGTGGTTGCGTCTGTGGCGAGGCTAGTTTGGTTAAACATCGCCCGTGGCACATGAAAGTGAAATATTTTTTACATAGTTTACTTAAGTTATTAGTGCAGGAATTGAAAATATTACGTTGAAGTGAAAGCTTTTGTAATGTGAAATACGTTATAACAGAATTTTACAGTATGCCATATGCCATAAAAGTTGTTGACCTTTTGAGGTGTTGATTTTAATCATTGCAACATATAATTGTGTACCACATGTGCATATTGTCCATGGAACTGGCCATAGCTGTGCCAAACCAAAGCAGCAAATTCAATAAATAGAGTCTGAGGATAGAAATTTTTACATTTTTGCAAATTGTTGTTTTTATTTTTGCACAGCTGATACCAAGTTAGTTAACTAAAATTGTAAATTTGTTAGTTATGTTCAGAGCACATCAGCATGTGCATTTTTCTCCAAAGGTATTAAGGATACTTGAAATAGGATAATATGTACACTGATTAGAAAACCATGTTATTCAATTCTTACAATGGCAACAGCAGCAATAGAACATGCAAAATTCTGAAGTATAATAAAACCTTCACATAGCAAATGAGTTATTCTGTTATTTGAGGAAAAATTGGTTTTTCGTATTGTTACTGAACTATCCAAAAAGTTCAGGAAACCTAACCAAGTGATTAAAGGGATTTGCGAGGAGTTTGTGATGAGTATCCTGGGAATCTTAAAAGAGGGCATCAATCAACAAATGAGGAAATTAACACAACTTCATGTTTATTTGTAAATGGCGTTTAAGAAAAAGACAGTGAAGTGATCATGGCACATTACATGTATTAAGTGTCAGCTTAGAAGATAGATGGATGAGTAAAGTGGTGGAGAAAGGAAAGATACATGGAAAGTTGTGGTGGAGGAGGGATGGTAGGACAAATGTTGATAGCAGCAGTTCTTTAAGCCAGCCCAGCCTCAGGTTTAAACAGCAGATGAGCAATTGAAGCTGTGCAACAGCCATACCTGGATGGACCGTCACATCCTTGTTTAGCATATGTACAGCACTGGATAACTGGGTGACCATCTTGAAGGATGTGTGTGATTAGAGAAGAGCTTTCACCCACTTCTCACTATGCTCAGTACTTTTGAACTTGCATGGAGCATGCTGCTCTGCCCCTTAGAGACAGCCTTCAATAGTAGGGAAAACAATCTTGCCTTGACATTAACTTAGTCTCTTTGTGTCCACTTGATGCTACCTTATTCTAGTATCTTTCTCAAAACGTAATTTTAAATGCCTAACACAGTCTAGACACATAACACACAACCTTTGCATCAACGAAGAGTAAAGTTTGTCGAAATGTGGGACAGTCCCAAGTCAACTTTGAGGAGTATTAATAGCAACTTTGCCCTACCATTTACACGTAGTTATATGATACCAAGTCCATCCAAGAAACACCACATTCAACTGAAACATACCTTGAGAAGATGGCAGAAATGACACCTTTCACCCACCTGCAAATGACCTCAGTGTATTGGTTGATAATCATTTGTATCACCCCTACCATATGCCCAAAGGAACAGGTACAAACAGTGGTCCCAACAGCACAGCTGAATATTTCTCATTCAGCAGCCCTTTGCTTAAGGAACTCTTCAAACTTGCAGCAGTTGACTTTTGATCACCGTAGTAGGTTATCGAATCTAAGTGGCTTCATTGATAACAATTAATCATTCATTAATCATGCACATACTGCCATCTGTCTGGAATGAATGAGCTCTACAACCTACCTACATCACATTCTCATCATTTGCTCAGACTGCAGTTGCTAATGATGACCACTGTTCCAATCCACTGTCCACAACATGGAGAACAAATACAATCAGTTCATGGTTACTACAAATACATTCATTGAGAGTAACATTGCTTCCACCAGGTATCACCTCCTATACATTTAGTCCTATTTTTTGTCAGAAGGAACCGGTTTCCTCCATTGGGGCCTTATAAACCAAGTGGAATTGCCATATGAACATATGTTTATTCCACTGTGGTAGAGATTGATTCAAGGCAAACAAAACATTCTGTGTGAACATATGTCAAAGCACCTTAATATCCCAACCTCCAACCTGTTCTTTTTTGTCATCCCCCTCCCCTTTTCTGTGTCATTTAGTGAAAGGGGAAGGGATAAGAGAGGTAAAGCATGTTATACTGGCATGCTAAAATACTGCTCTAGCCATAAACCTATGTAAAAAAAACATAATCCACAACTGCACAACTGCTGATGCAGCGTGAGCTGGAATGCCACAATCACTACTCAGGTCAGACGTCTGATGGCTCTGATTTGTATAAATAACTTTCAACCTGTTAAACCTGCTGCTCAATGTACATACTAGACCATTACACTCACACGCTTGCGCACACTTATGCACAGACACACTATATCTCTCCCTCTCCCTCCTCCTCCTCCTGCATACACTATAAACACACACACCGCATACACTTAATTTGTAGACAAGTGATTTTGTTACAAAATACCAGAGAGAGTATCCGAGTTTGTGAGGGATGGGGTCTTGTTAAAAATAAAATAACAAAATTTGATTTTTAATTAATTCACACAGCTATTATTTACAACATTAAAATATTTATCTTTACTGTTACTCTTGTTATTCTCATTGAGCGCAATAATATTTTATGTCTATCCCAACTGTAATTAAGGTCCTTCTCAATGTCTCTATACTGGTTGCAGTCACTTAACTCACATTCATTATTAACACACATGTTCAGTCTGTTTGTTGCCATCATATGAAATGTCTTACACTCACGCATCCAGTTCAACAGTCCCACCAGCCAGTTTCTCTGTCCACCGCACAGATGCTTACTGTCCACAGACTTCACTCTCACTGGTCACTTTCATCACCACCCGTCACTCGCTAGGTTGTGGGTTCTCTCTTAACTGTCTTCTTCACACACCTAATGCTTAGGGTCGGAGGACAATCCTCCAAATTCTCAACTCTCGGAAACTGCTGGCTCGGATGCCAGTCACAGCTTAAATAGTCTCGCTTACCTGATCTGGAAGGTTCCCCGCGCTCTGATTCATGCTAAGAGAGGCTAGGGCATTGACTAGAACATTCTTTCATTGATAACTGCAGAAATTCAATCCACTGGCGGCCAGGATCACACAAGTTGCGATAGGTTTATCACAGTGGCACGCAGCAGTACACCCTGTGGCGTGCTTTTGTAGTGCTTCTTGGATTACCATTCGCCTGACCTTCAAACATTCTTTCACTCTCACAAGCAGGACAATGCAAGGGAAACGATGAAGAGCAGCGGACAAGTAACACTGCCCCCTCCTCAAGTTTGTTCGTCCCGAACAGACTCTGCAGCAACCGGGCCTTCATAGAGTACCATTTGGTTGTTGTGGACAACATTTGGCTTCACCCAAGAGCCTTGATGACAAATCCGAATGACCACATCATTGATCTTCTTCATAATCCTATAAGGGCCCTCCCAACATTTCTGTAACTTTGGGCAGTACCATTTTTGCTTCTGTATGTTGTACAGCCACACCAGTTGTCCTTGAAATACCTTACCTGACATTCTCCTGTCATACCACATCTTCAGCCTGTCAATATTTATTCTGAGGTTCTTTTGAGCAAAATCATGAATGGTAATTAGTATGTGATGTAGTTCACTGGCATAATCAGGGGTCGCACACTAGGGAAACGTAGCTGTTTTCCAAACAGCGACTTTGATTGTGTTGCCCTAGTAAACTGCTGAGCGGTAAGCAAGGAGAAACAATGGCACATTTTAATCCGAGTCCTTTTGGTTATCTGCCTCAAAAATCTACAGGTACTGCTCAAGAGTGCAGTTAAGCTCTTGACTAATTCATCCAACTGAGGGTGTAAAACTGTAGTTCTAGTTTTTTTCATTCTCTAGAATTTTTGTTACATCCTGGAACACAGCAGAATCAAAATTCCTTCTCTTATTGGAATGGAGGTTTAGTAGCACCCCAAACCTCTAGAAGATATGCTCTATAAGTGCATCTTCCACAGTGCGTACTTCTTAGTTTGGGAGGGGAATGGCCTCAGACCACTTAGTAAAGTCTTCTTGGACCACCAATAGATACAGAGTACCTCTCATTGTGACTGGCAAGGGGCTCAGAATATCTACTGCCATCCTCTCGAATGGGGCGCCAATATTGTATTTCTGGAGGTGACCTTGTCCCCTGATCCTTGGTCTCTTCCACACAGTGCAGGTGTCGCACATTCAGCACCACTTCTCAACTACCTCCTGACAATGAAGCCAGTAGAATCTGAGTCTAACTCTGTTCAGGGTCTTATTAAAACCAAAGTGCCTTCTGGCTTCTGCATTATGTAGTTCCTTTAAGACTTCGGGAAGAAGGACCAACTGTAAGTGCGTGTGTTTTCCATCATTACTTTCCCAGTTCCTGTAAAGGATGCCATTCTTCAATACGAGGGAATTTCATTGTGCCCAATATGATTTGACTGCTTGCTCAGGCTGGATATCTCTCCCCATTTTGCAGACAGCCAGTTTCATTCCATTCTAGTAATGGATGCAAAGTGGGATAAGTTACTTGGCCTTTCCTAATATCCTCATCACTCCAAGTATGTTGTCCATCACAAGCGACAGAATCTTGAATTATTATCCTCCATACCTTTTGCGATTCACCACTCTTTATCTTGGAATTCACAATGATGACAGAATGGCTCACATGGCCTCCTAGAAAGTGCATTGGCATTGCTGTGAAGGTGTCCAGATCTGTGTTGTATTTCTAAGTCATATATTTGAAGATGCTGTATCCAGTGGACTATTTGACGTTTGGGGTTTTTGAAATTAAGTGGCCAGTGTAATGAAGTATGGTCTGTTCGTAGAATAAAATGTCTGCCATTAATGTAGGGATGGAAGTGTGAAATTGCCTTCACCGTGGTCATAAGCCCCCTGCATGTAACCCAGTAATTTCTCTCAAGCTTGTGTAATACCTTACTGAAGTATTCTAGTTGTCTCTCCTTCCCATCCTGGATATGAGATAACACAGTTCCAATGCCTGCATCACTAGCATCAGTATCCAAAATAAATGTGCCCTACTTTTTGGGAATTCAGAAATGAGAATTTCCATTAGCTTACTAAAAGCATCTTCAAACTCAGAGTTCCAATGAAATTTCCTTTTTGCTGGGTACTGCAGTGGCTGAGTGGTTAGTCTGCTCGCCTCCCACCAAGGCAGACTGGGTTCAGTCCCCGGCCTGGTCACTCCCAGATTTTTGCAAGTGGTAATTGTGCCGGACGATGCTCCTGGTCGGCAGATTTTCTCGTGATTTCTTGTGTCCCTTGTCCTTGCATTCTGGTGCTGCTCCATTGTCACCTCATTTCACCCTCATCAACTCTCAAGACCTCCTTGTTAAGAACCATCCAAATCTCTCAACACTCAACTCCTTTTTGCTTCAGTCAGTTCATGCAAGGGCTTGGCGATTGTGGCGAACCCAGATACAAATTGATTGTAATAGGCACATAATCCCTGAAAACTCTGTGTAGGGCCTTGTCAGTTGGTGTTGGCCAATTTCTTATGGCTTTGGTCTTCTCTGGGTCTGTTTCAATTCTGTGGGTTGATGCTACATGTCCCAAGAAATTTATTTTGTTTTGGAAAATGTGGCACTTCTTTGGAATTAGTTTCAAGTTGATTGCGGCCGCTTTCTGGAATACATAATCTAAGCATGATAAGTACTCTTCAAATGTCCTCCCTGTCACAACAATGTAATGTTGGAAAACTTGACAGATGTCTAAAGGGAAGACTTTTTCCATCTGGCATTCAAAGGTGGTGGGGGCATTACACAGCCCAAAAGGCATAAATTTGAGCTTTAATGTGCCTTTCCTTTGGTCACAAAATGCTGTCTTGTCTTGGTCTTTTGGGGGTTACCTCGTACTGCCATTACCCTCTCTTCATGTTTAAAGTAGACAACGATAGAGAACCTGCTAGGCTGTTAAGTGTGTCATCTTTCCTCGGAAGTGGATAAGATTATTTCTTTGCCACATTATTAAGCAGGCTATAATTTACACAAACCTCAGAGAGCCATCTTTCCTAACAAGTACAATAGGAGAAGACCTTGGACTAACTGATTGTTCTTTCACATCTAACTCTTTCATGTCTTTCAGAATTTCCTAACTGCTTCATGCGAAGCTAGTGTCAGTCGTCTTGGTGGCTGCATTATTAGCCTGGCATCTCCAGTATTAATTGGTTCACTTGAGAAAGCACCTCTATTTCTCTGCAGTCATTCAGAGACAGCCCTTCTCCTTTAGCCAGTTGAGGTTTTCTCTTCTTCTTACTAGCAGTTCCTCCAATACTTCCAATACCTCTGGTAGAGGACATTCAATTTGTTTTACTCTAGAAGCTTCGGGAACATTTAGAAGTACCTGTGTGACCTGCTTGCAAACCCCTATCATGGCCTCCTACCCAACACGTACACCACTATCGTACAAATTTATCATTATAACTGGCAGACCCTTCAGAATTTGAGAGACCAAAGTCCTTGCTACGACGACACTGCTTAGCAGGGTGCCACCTTCCTCTACTGGCTCAATCAGTCTCAAACATCTGACAAATTTTCCTTGACATCTTCCTATAGTGACAATTTCACTAGCAGTAGGGAGCACAGTGGGTTGACAACAGACTACTAGGCAGCTAAATGGCGAGGGCCCATCATGATGTTTTGACACTACCAACTCTGTACTGCCTCCCCGTAGCACACCAAGTGGAGTATTGATACAGCACCTCAGTCTACACAATACATCAAGCCCCAAGATACATTCATCCTCTATTTCTGCTATGTATATATCATGCTCTAGGGTAAGGTCACCAAGCTTCCAGTTCACTTTTCTCCAACATCTAACTGGTGTAGTCTCACCTGTTACCGTAGTGAAATAGCATTGTTCCATATTGTTGTTTCACGATTGCTGGGAGGGAAGGCTGGAGGATGTCTGGTCTTGCTACCTGTTATGGTCGTCCCAGTGTCAACGACCATCTGGCAAGGAACATCATTCAGGCTCCTCCACCAGTATTGCATCCAAATCCTGTTTCACTGTACATACATACATGTAAGGATATTGGGGCCATCCCTCCAGCAGTCACCGACCTTCCCCTCCCCACCCCCTTTTCAGGGCCTCGGTGGCTGAGGGGTTAGCCTGCTCACCTTCCACCAAGGCGATCCGGGTTCAATCCGGATTTTCGCATGTGGGAATTGTGCAGAACAATGCCGTTGGTCGGCTGGTTTTTTCAAGGATCTCGTGTTTCCCCCGCCATTTCATTCCAGCACTGGCTTTCAAGACCTTGATGTTAAGAGCCGTCCAAATGTCTTCACTATTCACTGCCCCCCCCCCCNCCATTCCATTTACCACATCAATATTGTAGTTTACAAGTTTTCTGAATGTGCTGTATTCTGACTTGCCTCTCACTGCCTATTTTTCCGCTTCTGTTACTGTTCCTGCTGTTGTTATGGGCAGTAGGCTCTCGGGTGGCCTGGTCGTCAACATGAGCGACACACAGGCCGTTTGGGTGGTGGTTGGCCAAGCTCTATAGCACGGATCCTGGAAGCGATGTGTTCCTTATGGCAGTCTGCATCTTCCTCAATGTCTTCTTGATGCCTTCATCATCATCGTTCAGCATAATTGCTCGTACCAGATGTCTGGTTGTGGACCCCTGTTTTACTGACTCAACCTTCAGTGCTCGGTCCGGGGCATCCTCATGGTATGGGTTGCAGCCAGATTTACCGTTTGCCATACCTCTGTGTCATGATGGCATTGATGAAGAAGCTGACTGCAAATATGTTTCACGCCACCTCTGGGCACTCTTCCAGAGTTAGATGGGACAAGTGCATAATGTCTTGTCTTAGTTCCTGCAGTGACTTTTATGGTTGCTGGGTGTAGTTTCGCAGTTGGGCATGGTGGGCATGTCACAGGTATCAGTCACAGAAGCATAGCTTCAAGGCCGACGCCGGTGTGGGGTACTCAGGTTGATGTCGCTCTGGCAGAGTATGCTCAGTGCAGTACTGCAGTGAAGTAGTAGGCCATTGTTCATCTGACCTACCATTCAGGGTGGTGACTATTTCGAACTGGTGTTGTTACTCCTGCCAACACATCTGGCCATCGTAAGGGGTGGACTTAGTTGTGGCCCCCTTCCCCACTCCTGGTTGCGCAACACCAATGCCGCAGAGCTGCTGAATATCCCTTGGGGTTACTGTATTGGTTACGACTTGCACTGCTTCCCCACTTTCGTCGGCTGCCAGTGTGATGATAGTGGAACTCCGCTGCTGAAGAAATTCCTGTCATTCCTTCTTCATTTGCACTCATTTCATTCGCTACACTGTCCATTCTTCTGCTGACACTGTCCACAACTTCAGTCACACTTTTCATCCTTTCATTTACTCTTTCAATTTCTTGTCCACTCAGTCAATTCTTGTACTCACTAACTCGCTAATGCCTTTATTTTCCTGTCCACATTTTCATTTACAGTGTCTTATTTTCCTTTCTACATTTACATTTACTGTGTATATTGTTTTATATACTAAATCATACTTATTTGGCTGTTTACATTCTCATTTACACTACTTACTGTCATCCCACTTCTGACACCAGTGCTGCAAAATGCCTGAGGGGCGTATCCAATTTCGTGACGGATGGAGGTCTTAATGAAAATAAAAAATAAAGTAACAAAATTGGAGTTTTAATTTATTCATACAGATATAGCTATTATTTTGTAATGATGCAATATGCTTAATTTTTCGGGACACGAGTGTAAATTCTTTCGTGTGTATTTAGCTTTGGAAAGCCTTGTAATATAAGTTTCAAGTAAAGCCGCGGTGGCTAGTTCCCCGTGTTTGTTGNAAGTTTCAAGTAAAGCCGCGGTGGCTAGTTCCCCGTGTTTGTTGGTCGAGCAGACGTGTGCGGACATCTGCTGTTTACGTCCGTTTACCGTCTAGTTTCGAAAGGTTTTCGAAAGTTGTTGTTTTGGTTATGTGGCTGCGACGTGACGCAGTTGCGAGTACAACAACATGTTGTGAGCGCGAGACACAGCGTAGTTTGGATGACGCTACTGGCATCGCCGGAGGCCTTGCGCTTATCTTAGGAAAAGGGGGGATAGGCCTGCCTAATATATACTGGTGGTGCCTATCGCCTAAGAAAGAAAGTCACCAACCGTCGAAGAAGGCGCATCGGGCGTGAGAAGACGCGTTAGGCGTGAAGAATTTCACCCACACCGGCAAGCACCCGTGACCGTAAGATCTTTTGTTCGCATTTCTTTTTCAATTTAACGTCACTTAAATTCTATCAACTTATTTCCGCCGGTGTGGGGGGTCGTTAGGGTGCCAGGAGGGAACAAACATCCCTCCTGCCTTCGGAACTTAAGTCTTGCGATGCAAGTTAAGACATTAACAAACTGTAAACTACTGTGGCGCTGTTTTCTGCACTGGGATAACTAATTGTGAAAGTTCGTACTCTGCAAACTGGAAAGTCGTCTGTGCAGCACTGTGAAACTTCAATGATAAATAAAGTATAAAGCAAACTAATCTGGAATTTCTTCTTTTTACTTAATCGGTGTCACCTGGAACTGAGTCTCGTATTCTACCTATGAGCAAGCTGTGGCAACAAGTAATACTTCCGCAACGTTACAATATGGCGCCTACCTGTGAGGCGGTAATATTATAAGGACGGAACTTTACAATTTACAACATTAACTATCTTCCACTATTTATTTTGTTATTCTCACTGAATGCAATATTTAATGTCTATCTCAACTCTAACTGAAGTCCTTTTCAATGTCTCTATATTGATTGTTGTCACTTAATTCACATTCATTATTAACACATGTTCAGTCTATTTGTTGCCATCATTTGAAGTGTCTTACACTCACGCATCCAGTTCAATTGTCTCGCCTGCCAGTCTCTCTCTCCACTGCACCGATGCTTGCTGTCTGCAGACTTCACTCCCACTAGTCACTTTCGTGGCCACCTGTTACTCTGCTAGGTCGTGGGTTGTCTCTTCGCTTTCTTCTTCACACACCTGACTCTTAGGGTTGCACAATCCTTCAAACTCTCAACTCTCAGAAATTTTTTGCTCAGAGGCCCATCACAGCTTAAATAGTCTTACATGCCCAATCTGGAAGGTTCCTTGCACCCCAAGTCACGCGGAGAGAGGCTAGAGCATTGACAAGAACATTATTTCGTAGATAACTGTAGAAATTTGATCCACAGGAGGTCAGAAACACATGAGTTGTGATTAGCTCATCGCAGCGGCATGATTTTATATCGCTTCTTGGTTCACCTTTCGCCTGACCTTCAAACTTTCCTTCGTTATCGAATGTAGGATGGTGGCAAGGGAAGGGAAGAATAGCAACGAGCAACTTATGAATTAATTATTCCAAACAAATCAGATAAACCACCTATTGGAATAACCATCGTTGCAACACTTAAAATGATGCTCATGTTGATTTTGTCATACTTTAACTTTAAAAAAATTTCATTCTTTCAGTCATATAATATAGACATTCTACAGTTACCATTTCTATTTTTTTTTTTTTAAGTTGCAGCATTGTAATTTTTTGGATAAAACGTTTCAGTTCAGAGATTAGTATATGATATGTGACAGGATTTGATTTATGTTGTTACATTAGTAACAAGTATTTGATATTTTTGATTCAACTGAAAAAGAAAAAAAAAAAACTTTAAAACCTCAATAATTTGAAATGCTTGGCGCCAAAATTTTTTACTTTGAATTATATAATTTAAAATGATCCAATAAATTAATACTTTATGAATATGTTTTTGGTCAGGGAATGTCTTCTTTTCCTTTGAAAACTGTGTTACATCACACAAGTTGGAGACTATTAGTATTTGCACTATTTACCCACCCACCACTTGCGTTCTTTCTCAAAAATAAGCCCTCCTCAATGGCACCAATGATACGTGGGTCAGGCATGACTTGAGTTGTTTATGCACACTGATGTATTGAGGTGATTGCTGGCAGCAAGGTAAGTGCTAGCACGCACATTCACAAGGTAATTTTTGTGAAATGGAAAACACTATGAATAAAATGAACCATACAAAACATGCGTGGTGCATCTGTGGTGAAGAGTGCTTCATACCAAGATGTACAATGTGTGTTGGAGGCCAAGATGTGCAGGAACGATACGGCCTGTGACGTGAACCGCACGTTCACGAGTCCTTTTGCCCACTGACTGCCGTAGTATGTCCACACCAGACGTACCACACCGACAGGCTTGTGGGCACGAGTGCATTAGTGTTTATTATTTATTCAGTTTATTTTGTCAGTGTGTTATTAATTAATAATTTGTTTTGTCATCGGAGACAATCTGCCCAGCCACAGCCAGAGACATGTGACATTCTACATTTGGCAATGCTGTGGCTGGTGCAATGAAAACATTTAGAATAAGTATTATCATTTTTATTATGTATTTGTGTAAGGGTAATTATGTTTTCTTGTGTTAATTTAGTTCATATCATTTTCCATCCCATAATCATCTTTCAGTGTATATTGTGTTTCACCGTTTCACCGCATGGCGTCAGCTGCGCCTAGGTAGCGGAAGCCGGCGCACATTTCCGGCCAGTATTCGCCAGGACTTGGACGAGCTCGGACGTTCGCTCTCCCCACTCCGCAGAAGCCCTAGCAAGGACATCATCTGTCGAACAGTATCCAGTCGCATCCATAACATTATAAATCATTATCATCATCTCTTTCCTTACTTAACTTGCATAGCGCCGAGGGGAGAGCGACGTTATTATTTATCGGGAATCAAAAGTGCATTTCGAGCTTCACATGATAAGACCACGTGGTCGCTTGTAGTTCCGGGCCATTCAGGCCACGTGTCTTCTGTATAGTTGAGTGTACATAACGGGGTAATAAATACCTTAACAACCAGCACCACTGTTTTTATTGATAATCAAGTAAGGCGTGCGAGGTGGCCCACAACCTTGGTAACGTGTGTATGACGGAGTGTTTACCAGAGTCCCTAGGCTGTCGGCCGAACGACCCTACATCTCATCAGCTCACCGCAGAGCTGTGGCGCCGGGCACACACATATTACTTCACAACTCTGGAAACACCGCAGATCAAGTTGGCTTTATCGTCGTAGCCAAGCTTGGTCACGTCACCTGTATGCATCACACACCACGCCACATCTACGTACTAGCTACTGAACTGGTGCTCAGTCATTCTATTTGTAACTTGCCTCTGTGACACTTTCAGTGGTGAATCTTGTGTTTTTATGGCTTATTAACTGTGTGCTTCATAGTCCCGTATTACCTTAAAAATGACTGTTTTCTCCATTTCCAATTTCAATAAATTTTTGATAGGAACTAGTTTTCGAACATAATAAGTTTCGTGAATGCCTATTGTAAACAAACACAACAAAATTAAGGTAGTTTAAAATTTATTTCATTTAAACTTGGCACACCATTAGCTGCTTCATCAACACCTTTAAGTGTTAGCAAGGAAGCTAAAATATTGGTAAATCACAGTGACATGCTACTGGGAAAGAAAAAAATGTAAGGTGTATATGTAAGATATGTATAGGGTTGGACAAAAAATAAATGCTGAAAGATGTGCATTTCATGGTCCAAAAAATACAGTGACAAATTTCCTTTGCAAGTTTGAGTGTGCACTGTCTTCCAAACAGAAAATGAACTGTTCCCGCACACTCTTTTACTTTCCCTTCACCGTGCAGCTGTCAAAGCATTTCCCTCCACCCCCTTCCCATTATCTGCCACTTCCTATCTCCAGGATATTGTTTGGTAGTCGACTGTGGAAATGGGAGTATGGCACAGAACGAAAAACACGGCGGGCAACTACGTGCTTGGAACAAGTACACAGTATTCATATGCCAGTACTAGTTTAGACATAATTTATCTTATCCTGTCTCGGACTGGGACACGGTCCATGCCTTAAGTTACCTGTAGCCAAAATGTTATCACGTCACGACATTCAGCTATCAATAATTGAAGCCTGACTTTTCATTAAGTGGACAACGTTGAAAGTGGTATGCCATACACTTGTGCTATATCCATCTTTTTCTCTAATTTTTTTTATCAATTTCCTTTATTACTGTATATACTCTTAGTATTAGAGTCCATTTACGGTTTCTTCAGATGTTTTGAAACAAACCTTTGAAAAATGACCCTAAGGGTAACGTGTCAACCTGTTTTTTAAATAACTTGTATACCACAACTATATAATGCTGTGATTAACTTTAAAATATTGTATTCTTGAATAAATGAAAGTTTAACTTAGTATCTTCTATAACTTGTAATATTTATTTCATACTAAGTACGAATTAAAAACAGTGGGAGCTGAGATGTGTTGGCAATGGCTAGTAATAAACAGTTCACAGATAAAATATTGTTTTAACCTTGTTTTTTAGTATGCTATTTGTAAATTAAACGTTACCTATTGATATATTTAAATTTTTAAGTAGTACTGAAGGAAACATATTTCATTGTTACAGTTAAAAATATCAGCGTGAATTATGGTGCGTAGGCCCTAGTGACATGGTGGTTTTTTTTGTCCGAGGAAGAAACTTGAATAGGTGGAGCAGGCCTTGGCTCTCTCTCTCTGCCCTCCTCCCTAGAATGTTTCACACTGCTAATAGTAGGAGGAAAATTATACTTGTTTTCAATTTTAGCATACGTCATACATCATACTTATTACAGAAAAATAATTATTTTTGAATTTGTAATATACAATTGAAACAAGCTTTTATTGTTTGAATACTTATTTTAATATATTTAGATGTGATGGCGGGACGGTTACAAATCCTAAGTATGGAGAAGTGGCGGCTGGCAACATGAGTGGACATGACGTGGCGTGTTGCTGAAGGAAGCGTTAATTTCTCCTCTTCTTGTGAAAAATACTTAAAATTACTGCATCGAGTTTGTACTTGTATTTTTTAACCCACCTAAGCAAGTTACGATGACGTGATAAATCTGTTTTTCCACTGCAGGAATAAATATACTGTGACGTGCATCGTGACCGCTGTGTGTAAAAGAGTACTAGTCATGTCTGTTTATTTATCACAACGTGGTAATGTTCCCCTAGGTGTTGGAAACACAATTGTGTAACGTGCTTACGTTTCCGTGATTTGAATGTTCACCACAATCCCAACAAAATACTAAGACCAGCCATATAAATTTTAATAAATAATGAAGTAAACTTAGAAAACAATAATTACCAATGCATAGAAATATGAGTGAATTAAAAGTTACGGTAGGCCTATTTGTATGAATGTTCACCACTACCTTTTAAGTTTGATGTTGCTACGTATAAAAAATAAGTGATATGAATTGCGTGCTTGAATTCACTGTATCTTTTCGTTGGACTGGTTGTTCCTTTGTTTTAATTTTTATTCCAACTGAGGCTGTCCTTTTAACGAAATAACCCAACACATATCAATAACAATAGAGGTTAAATACTACAGTTCTTTCCCCCATAGTTGTAATGGGGGCAAAATATTAACATGTACTATGTGTAATGTAATGTCGTGTATAACAAATATGTTAACAATTGTAAAATAATAATTGTAAGAACTGACGTCATACAGACATTGATTAAAGGTTATAAAACTGACCGAAATATGGTTATAGGCCTATATTGTGAATGTTCATACAAAATGGTTTTCGAAATATGATAAAATTCTTTGAACAGCTGAAAAAACTAAGCAAAGCATTTGACAGTTAAAACGTAGAAGTTATATTGCAGTTTGTATGTTTACATGTAGCGGATGGATATGTAATCAATCGGTAACCAAAAGTAGAACTTTAGCAGGGTTTCAGAAAAGTCTGAAGTAACAGTTAAGGGCTTATAGCACACCTTTTTTATTTTAAAAATAAAGTTAGGAATTCTGAGGTGTTCATTATGCATAGGGAAAAAATCAGAAGAAGGNGTAACAGTTAAGGGCTTATAGCACACCTTTTTTATTTTAAAAATAAAGTTAGGAATTCTGAGGTGTTCATTATGCATAGGGAAAAAATCAGAAGAAGGTCCAGCAGTCCTAAAGTGTCGAGAGTTACTTGAAGTATGATAAAGTGTAGCAAAACTGTTACCCCTCCTCATTTTTCTCTCTCCTCATCACTCCTCTCCATACTCTCTCTTAACGGCCTCTTCAGGGAGACTATGCTGAACTTTTCGTTTGTATNGGTCCAGCAGTCCTAAAGTGTCGAGAGTTACTTGAAGTATGATAAAGTGTAGCAAAACTGTTACCCCTCCTCATTTCTCTCTCCTCATCACTCCTCTCCATACTCTCTCTTAACGGCCTCTTCAGGGAGACTATGCTGAACTTTTCGTTTGTATACAAACCGGCCACCTTATCGTTCAAAATATGTTCTTACTATGTCTGGACACTTCTCACGCATTCATATACGAACTACTTGTCTAGTGGTAGGCACCCAAATTGTGACTCTCGTATGCAAGCAACCGAGAAAATAAAGATGACAGGAAAAGATTTTGACAACTGTATATTTTATTTTTGGAAGTACTTGAAAATAGTTCAAACAAAGAAATATATGTATTTATTACGTAAATTACATAAATTAACTCGTTGAAGTACATTTGTCTTCATTTTAAACAAACAGATTGAACTGTTTTAAACTATCTCCATGTGTGTCTTAATTTTACACGACACTTATGTGAAGTATGTCAAAATATAATAGCTTTAAAACTTTAAAGTACCTACACGTTACGTAAATTCCAAATATAAATAAAATGCTCATAAACATATATATATAATAGTAAATTTTACAAAAAGAAATGCTTATAATTTACAAAAACTAGAGTTAGACACATTAATTTTCAAGTCGCACTGTAAAAGACTTGTATTCTCATAATTTTTGAACACAACAGGTAATGTTATATACCTGTGCGGTGCAGCCTCGTAAGACAAATACTTCAAGACATTAATGCTGTTCTGTTGTCAGTTTGGAATTTAAATTGATCTCAAAATGTAACACTACGTAAGTACATAGGTGCATGAAATCCTCTGCATAAAATATTCACAAAAGCTACAGGATAAAACTATATGAAAAGTTTTTCATTTCTCACCTTAATGTCATTATTTTATTGGCTTTACATGCATTGACTAATTGTGTTAAATTCCCAAAAATATTGTGTATGTAGTAACTCAGTAGGTTAAGTTTCTACATTTTCCATGCTAAATACCAGTCAGGATCAGGAAGTCTGTTTTTATTTGTATAAATCAACCCTACGCATTATTACACGACGTGATGATGTGCTCATTGCTGAATAAGTATGGATGCTGAGTTAGTATAGCCAACTGTAATTGAAGTGTAAATAATTAAAGTAACTCGTAGGGTAGGAGCATCTGTTTTGTACTTGTTTGATGTACCTTCATTACATGCACTGCAAATTACATGCCGCGTCATAGTATTTAGCAAAATCATTAGGAGAATTAAATTTATATTGTGATAAGTTAAGGTTATGTTAGACGTTTATACGTAATTTACAAAAATAAAATTATTTTACTTACTCGACAAGGAAGTGAACACGAAAACATTTGAGTGACAGGCCGTCACTTTTCCCATTGCTCTACTTCCGCCATAATTAAACTGTAAGAAAAGTAGAGAATTCAATACATTTAACTGTGGACGTATTTTTTATTTTTCTGCTGTTTATTTTTATTTTTGGTTCATTCTGTTACATTATTATCATTTTCATAAATATTAAGATTTATTATATACTCCAATAAACAGTTTTTATGTCCTAGTTGTCACATAAACTAAGATTTTTGCAGGGTGTCCACCCACAGGGAAAACCAAGGAAAAGTCAGGAAATTTCATCTGACAGGGAAAAGTCAGGGAATTTGCACCTGGATCGGTGAAAATGTGAATAATGACTACTCTGCAAAATTTGTTCATTGCGTGAATACAGTATAATGTAATTGTGAGAATATCTGTTTTAAAATTTCAAATTTTAAAATTTGTGAACTTACAATAATACATCTTTGCCAAGTGACATAGGGCCTATACTATACGTACAAAATAAAGTATTTGTGTGTTTGTAATAAGCACCCGTGTGAAGTCAGTAGCGTGAACCGCGAGAAATATTAATGGACTGAATAAAATGTTGGTCCTACTTGCTTGGTCTGTTGCAGTGTAATTTAATTCAACTTCACTGATAGAATATTTGTTCTGTCAGCAGTAAAAAAATATGGTATTGGAAGGTTTCGTTCCTGAAAATAGGTGGGGGAAATAGTAAGATTCTGCCTAGAGAACAGAGAAAAGTTGAGGAATTCCAAAATGGAATTTCAGTAGACATCCTGTTTTAAGTCGAGGTGGCCATTCGCATATCTTCTATTTTAACTATGAAGATGTCTCATCTCTAGCGTTCATTGTATACGCGTGCTCTAGCGAGTACAGCATACCGGTTTCCGGAAAGCAGAATTCTTATGCAAAACTGTCCATTCAAATTTGTTTTAATACAAGTGCTCAAGCTGTATTTGCGAGCATAGACCCCTCTGGTCACCTTTACCCCACCCTTGCAACAAACACTGCGAGCAACCACTACATTGTCCTTACAATTAATGTCGGAAGTTTGCGTGCTTGTTACAATGCTAAGTCTAAATAATTATTCAAAGAATATGCCAAAGAAAATGGGGAACCGTACAGCGGCTTGGCGATTTGACGTGGCAGAAGTATGGAATCGGAGAAAAGGAGGAAAGGATTGACTTGACACCACTTTTTTTTTTTGAGAGGAGTAAACTGTCACATTTCAGCATAGTCACATTAAAGAGAAAGAAAAAAGAAGCAGCCTTCTCCAACCACTGCATTCTTTTAATGACCTTCATGTTACCTTGACGGTAGAGTGCAGTCACAATATTTTTGAATTTAGCACAGTAGTTATTTAATTAGAGTATTTTGCAAACAGATATCACTAAACATAAATGTAATGAAAGAAAAATTTTTTTTTACGTACTTATTTAACAGGACATCACAAATTGTTGATGCAGTTTCATTCAGGAAAAATATTATTTTTTGTAAGATGTTGCAAAAATCATGTTGCGTGCTACACTGAAAAGCTTGTTATACACAAATATATACGTATTTCTAACTTTTCTGAATAGCCCAGTCAAAATAGGTTTCTCAAGTGAAATAAATACGACAGTTTTGAAACGTGGCACACTTATTGATAGGTATCTAGTGTTGATTGTATCTAAAGTCCCAATGAATCAGAGATGAGCTCTATCCACCGTCTTGAAAAATAGGTACAGTTTTTCGTAAATATTTGGAAAATGTTTGGTTGCAGCTCAAAAATTGTTAGTACAAAATTGAAGCTCATGAAATTTTACACAAGAAAGGTTATATTCACTTGTTTCATATACAGGAGATGGACAAAATAATATGAACACCTGACATATACACAATATTTATTTATTAATAAGGTGTTGGGCCACCATTTGCTTTTAGAACAGCTGCAATTCTTCGCGGAATAGATTCGTAGAGTGTCTGAATAGTTTCCAACGGAATGTTGTCCCATTCTTGTACCAAAACATCGGCCAATTGCTTCAATGATGTTGGAGATGGAAATCTGCTCCTCACTCTCTGCTCTAAAACGCCCCCATACCGGTTCAATTATGTTGAGGTCTGGCGATTGTGCTGACCATGGAAGATGTTTAATGAAATTCTGATGCTCCTCAAACTAAGACTGAACCTTTTTGGCTGTGTGTATGGGCGCATTATCATCTTGGAATATGGCAGTGTTTGGCAGCAATATGCTAGTCATAGTAAGAACTTCATCATTGAGGATGTCGCGATATTCATTCGCAGTAATCCGGCCAGTGATGTGAATGAGAGGACCAGCTGAATACCACGATATAGCCGCCCAAATCTGAACCTCCCCCATGCGTGACTGTAGGAAGCAGGCAGTCTGAATCGTAGGCTTCTTTTGGGGTTCTCCATACATAAACCTGGCCGTTTGTAGTAAACAATGTAAACGATGATTCATCGAACCATACCACATTCTTCCAATCATCAAATNGCAGGCAGTCTGAATCGTAGGCTTCTTTTGGGGTTCTCCATACATAAACCTGGCCGTTTGTAGTAAACAATGTAAATGATGATTCATCGAACCATACCACATTCTTCCAATCATCAATTGTCCAGGGGTTTTATGATCGTGGCACCGCTTCTTTCACAGCTTAGCGTTGGCTCCCGTTTCGCAATTGCAGCCATTCCATGAATGTTAGCTTTGTGGAGCTCCCGCCGTACTGTTTTTGTCGAAACAGTATTACTCAAGTGAGTGTTGAGTTCTGCTGTCACTTTTGCCACGGTAGTTTTGTGTTGTCTGGCCACAATTCTTTTTAATGTTCGTCTGTCTCTGTCAGTTAACTTTGGGTTTCGCCCACTATTCCTCTTCACCGATGATGTTTTACCATGTTTTGTGTATGCTGTCATTACCGTGGATACTGTCGCTTGTGAAACATTAGACAATTCAGCGGTTTTCGTCACAGACGCTCTTGCTAACCGAGCACCAACTATTTGCCCTCTTTCAAAGTCTGAGAGATCACACATTTCACCAATCGCTTGTTTTAACCGTCGCAGAACAAAGCGTATAATACACTGAAATATAACCTACAAGACTTGGCACGTAAACTGTGCAATACTTACGCGTCACATTATTTACACGGGAGCAGTGTTGCCAACATGCAACAAAATGTACCATATAGCATGGTGTTCATATAATTTTGTCCATCCCCTGTATCTAATAGTTTCCGAGATAATTGGATGTGAATATTGTACAATTTTGCTGCTTGCTACATTAAGACTACTCTGTAGCCTTACAAATAAGCTCATAATTTCTGAAACCTCAGTTTTTTCGAAAGAGAGTTCATAAGAAACATAAAAGGGTGGGATAATGTGGTAAATATGATAAAATAACAAATTTAAAAAAAATGTATCTATTTAATACAATATTGATTTAACAGTATTGATTTATTGTATACACAATTATTGAAATTAAAATTGAAATCAATGGCGAAAATTTGATTTACAGTAAATTTGTTTTACACTATTCTTTGTTTTTTCCTCTGGTGAGAGGGTCTTGAGACTGATTTATCAACAGCAGACATAGATGGTTCTGGATTCACATCCTCATCGGTGGCCTCAAGAAGTGGTTCCAAGTTGTCGACTTCCTTGTTGGCTTGATCCAGAGTTCCACTGATGCCATTTAGGCACTCACCATGACAGTTGTGGCAAATGATAGTGCAATCCATTGCACATTTTCTACACCCACACTTTCCCTCCCTACAGCTAATGCTGCACTTGTAGAATTAGACATTTAGAATGGAATCTGGTGCGATGGGGTCTTCTGTTGTCACTGGCATGAGCCGATTCTGTTTGTGCCCCCATCCCCAGAGTTCAGGAGGTAGTTCCTTCCCTAGCCACAGCTGCACCTGGTGGTACACTCGGAAGGAGTGCTGTTTGGCTGCTTCTTCCATTGGTGGCAGGGCAGAAATATCTGGTTTGGCATTGGATACAGACTGTGTGAATGAATGGTAGTGGTGCAAGTTGAAGGAGGTTTCTATAGCAGGTGCTCCATACAATTTCAGGAAACATCTGTTCCCTGCTTCTGCTACAGCCTTGTTGGAAGATGTGGAACTGTTTAATACATCAGCAACTTCCTGCAGATCAGAATGCTTCTTAAACAGTTTAAAACAGCTAAGTTTTCCTTTACGGAATGCTGCTGATGATGTATCACACCCAGTAAATGCACGTATGAAAAGCATGCTGTTCTCCAGTCCCAGCCCTTGTAAGTCCTTTGATGAATAGATTTTGGTTTCATTCTTGCCATGGCTCGGCTTCACAAATAATATTTCCCGTTCATCTGGGGTTAAAGCTGTGAGCAGAACCACCAGGTCAACGTCTTCGCCAATAACTGCTACATTGCCACTTACCATGGATTTGTTAATAGCAGTTGTAACAATTAATGTGCCGGCATTGGCAGATGCAGCTTGAAATTCAATCCCACTGTCACAAAATCTGACTGATAGCATGGAAATCAGTCTTGATTTATTGTTTCCATTGCAAAGGAAGTAGTCTTGCTGGACGGTGATCTCTGTGTTCTCGCCAAAGTGTATGTCAACAAACTTCTTAAGTATATATCTTCGGCTCTGCTCAATGTCTTTGCTACTGTTTGCTGTGCTGGAGTAGTCATCAAAAACAATGGTACAGCTCTTACCGGAGTAATATTTGAGGATGTAATGATGTAGCTTTGGCAAATAGTCGAACATGTGGAACCTCTTGACCATGCAACTTTTTTGTGTAAGAGGAATCCACCATCCACTACTGTGTCGTTTTGGACATTCTTTTCTTTTGCTTCAAATATGACCAATAAGGCAGATTTCTTTGTTCTCCTCATTCCAGCTTCATTGAAGAGGGCTAACGGAAATGGAGCCAACTCGTACTGCAAGCATGTTTTCAAGTCGTTATCCGTTTGCTTACTGATGGATATTCTCTGGAAAATCAGGAAAGGGTCAACTACTACTTTATCATCATGAATTTTAACAGAACAAGTTATGCTGGCCAGAGGGAGTGCTCGATCTCTTTGTGACAATTTCACATCTGTAAAATGTTTACCAACCATTTTGGCCATTGCTTGCTTGCCAACTGCTAGAGTGTCATAGCATGTGATTGTTTTGTCTCCCATGATTGCATTAGCTATTGACATGATTTTGTCTGTAACAGGGAATGGGGAATGACTTTCAAACCAAAGTGAGACCTTAGCAATGCCTGTAGCATCTCTAGCTTTACGGGCTTCCCTGAAATCTTTGTGCTGCTCACTGGAGGAAAAATTAACTCCACAAAATTCTTCTAATTACATGCAAATGTCATGAGTTGTAGTCAGACCCAGGACACCCCGTCCTCGTGTTAGGCCACCCACACTTCTCATACTCTGCATCAAAGTCTGTTCAGTGGTCAAGTCTAACCAAATTCCCGTCCAAAATCTATCCGTCCTTCGCATCGTGAAGTACCCTTCATTCACTAATTTCTCATATTCTTATGGTGCCATTATGAATGGTAGCTTTAGCATATCCTGCACGTAAAGATGACAAGATTTAACATATGCAAAATGGCCACAGGCATAGAATAATGCCATCATTTGTTGTACACATCTGAGGTGGGCATCCCAATCACATGATTGTTCAGCATGAATATATTCCCTCACCAAGGTGACCAGATTGATAAATTAAACCCAGAGCATTGCAGTCTATCCATTTTTCTTAAGCTGAGTCAGCTTGTTTTCCATTTTCTTTGCTAGAGATAGTAGGTGAGGGTTTTGGTTCAGTGAGCTCAGTGACGAAGACTCATCTTGAAAATCTGTCATAACCTCATTGATAGCCTTCCGTTCCTCAGCTTCGATGTCAAGTTGTTCAAGTATTATGTTTGACAAAGCTGTTTGAGTTAGTAAATGAGCTCGCACTGCTCTAGCAAAGGCATGACCTTGCAACATCTTATCGACTGATACTGGAACATAGATGGTACTCATCAGTTCCTTGAGACCACTTCCATCCACGAGATATTCAATGCATCCCAAAAAAGACATCAAAAGGTGAAATCCACCTAGTCGTACTACACATTTAGACTGCTGCGACTATTTCTTTACCGTTAAGATAAAGGGGTTGGTCAAACGTAACAATCGCGGACTTCTGATTTCTTTTGACACATAATACAGCAGCAAATTATAACACTGTGTTCAGATAGTGGTGAGTTAATGAAAGGAAGAGGAACAACCTTTGTCTTTTCACTGCACATATCTTTTGTTATAGAATGCATAAACCCCTTTCGTTCTGTAACCCCAGGGATACTGAGCCATTTTGCAGACATCCATAGGATGTCATAAGGCTTAGGCTGTGCCATTTCCTGTTCCAGAACTCCTAGGTCCTCTACAATCACATTTGTTAAACCACCTTCAATTTTGCCTAATACTTCCAGTGGAAGAACTCCAAGCTCTACTGAAGATTTTGAGCTGGGTATCTTGGTTGAGCTTGGTATTTCTGTTCTTCTTACAATTTAACTTTCCGGGGTAGTGCATCTAATGAATGCCTCCCATAGCATGGAAAGTCTTTAATCCATCGATTTTGCAGACATCGAAGTCAGCATTGTCGAACACGTACTGACTGAATGACCCATTAATGTCAAGGTGAGTGTGAAGAATGGTTGACATTTCCAGCAGTTGAACTTCATAGTATGATGAACAGAACCCCAAACTAGATAAAAGATTTACCAAGTTTTTGGAGCCATATTTCCTGTATGCAATAGACCTAGGCTGGTTAATATGGGGGACATGAAGGACCGTGGTCGCACAGAAGTGGTGATGGAGTGTGCAATGCAAATGCATTTCCTCTTTCTCTTTTCAATGTCTTTTGTTTTATTCACTGTCACCTTCTCCAGAAAAGTAAGTAGGGTTGTGGGAACACAGGTACTCGTGTCCTTCAAGAAGTTATCACCAGGAGGGTAGGTGGTTTTATCATACACATGAGACTGGATATCCTGCCTTATTATTTTCGCCGCAGTTTCCACAATTCTGAGTTGCTCCTCAGTTGCGTTTTTATTTTTGTTTTTGTATCGTGCATTTGTGATATTAATCCCTGTGTCAATAAAACAGATGGTCATAACCTTTCTTCTGTCTTTTGCTATAATGACACAGTCTCCATATTTTTCGATGAGTTTGGCCTTTATCGTGTTGTCATCACGAACACGCTCTGTAACAGCGGAGTGCAATTCCGAGAGGGCATGGTGGCAGTCATCGTTATGTTCTAAGAACGAATAAATTTCTTCCAGAGCTGCTGAAACATAATTGGTTACAGGACGCCCAAGTTTATCTCCTTTTGGAGTAGCATGCAGATAAAATTTAGTGAAACAGTCTTTGTGGTATACTCCTTCAACAGCTACTAAATCACCTACAGTGGACAGACAGATTTTCACTTGTTCTGCCCACTTATCCTTTCTTTTAGAGACTGCATCCAAAACCTTATCTTTCAACGACAAGCTTTGAACATCGTATACTTATCTACGCCTCTCCTTGGGTTTCTTCCTCTCTCTTTCCTTGAATTGTTCATTAATAACTTCTGTACAAAAAAAACACTTGGTTTTGAAGTCAAACGTTGGCAGTGTAGACCTCAAAGTCACAGGCTGGTCGTCATCGTCATGTTGTGATATAGAGGCAAAATGCTGCCTCTTCACATCAGTCTCTATGCTACCCTGTCTCATGTAATTTTTCCGGCACACAGTATGCACTTTAAAAGATGTTAGGCCACTCACCTGAGACCCCTTGTTGTCATTTATTGCCTTGCTAGCTCGTAATAATGATGCTATTCCTTTTTTACCTACTCGCACAATACCAAAGCCTAATTTGTTTATGTCTTGGTCACAACTAAAGCACTTTTCTGCCAAAGTGTAGACATGACACTCGTCTGCGAGAACACCTCCTCCATACGTTATCGAAGTTGTTCACACACGGAAGCTATCGGGCCGCAGATGCCAACTCATCGCCCCTGATGGGAAGCCGTCTAGTCCGAACAGAGGGTGGTGGGGGAGCCTAGACGTCATCCTTTCTGTTATCTGCAACGCTTTGAGTCGAGATGCAGATGACGGAGCAGATTGGTTGTACAATAATACTTATAAACTCTTACTCAAAAAAAGTTTTCACGATACGAGCTTATTTGTATGAAAACACATACGCCTTGTAGTAATGGTAATGTTATCAGCAAAAATGTTCAACATTCACACCGGATTATCTCTGAAACTATTAGAGATAAACAACAAAAGAATAAAACTTTTTTGTGTAGATTTTTGTGATCTTCAATTTTGTACATTGCCGTTTTTGAGCTGCAACAAACCGTTTTCGAAATGTTTATGAAAAACTGAAAAATCATACCTATTTTTCAAGATGACAGCTAGAGCTCACCTCCGATTCATCGGGACTTTTTATATAATCAACACTAGATACCTATAAACAAGTGTGCCAAGTTTCAAATCTGTCATATTTATTTCACCCAACTGGCCACTTTGAGCATTCGTTGACTGGACTAGAAGTAGTCTTTGCATTATAGGGGCCGCAGTGGCTGAGCGGTTAGCCTGCTCGCCTTCCACCAAGGCGAACCAGCTTCAATCACCGGCCGGGTCACTCCCGGATTTTTGCATGTGGGAATTGTGCCAGATGATACCTCTGGTCTGCAGGTTTTCTCGGGGATATCCCGTTTCCCCCGCCCTTTCATTCCGACGTTGCTCCACACCACCTCAATCACCCTCATCGGATCTCAAGACCTCGCCGTTAAGAGCCGCCCAAATCTTTTCACTCTCTCACTCTTCACTAATTTTTTGCATTGTATTTTCACATACTTCCACTTGTTATTTCAAATATAAAAAGCAAGAATAAAGACCAAAACGCTACATGAAAATCTGTTTTTTGACACAAACTTCTCTACCTCTCATTGTTGTGTTTCTCCCATAAACGTCAAGTTCAGGTAAAAGAAAAGAGAGGAAGGGATAAATGAGGCAGCAGAAAAGGACAGACTGCAAGAGTTGTTAGTCTGTGGGCAGGATAAGGGGGTGACAACTGTTGCTTGTTCCATGCAGCTGGTTAACTGATAGCCTGGGCAGCTGGCTGCTTACGATGCCTACTTTGTTGCACAGCAGAAATATTATTACTACAGCACTTATAAATTTTGTGAATTTTATGTATGCTTTGAGGAAATTTCACTTTTAATCACATATTATACGGAATTTTGTATTAGTCAAACTCGCAAAGCATGCAAAGTTCAATTCTTATGTTAAGGGACTAACAGTAACTTTGATTTACATAGAATTTTGAATTAACCTGGTTCAAATTAGCAAGATTTTATGTAATTTTTTAATTTTGTAATGTTACCATGTTCTGTTGGCTCCGGTATACAGTTTATTTATGTTAGCCTATGTAATACAGGGGCCAGTTGCATGATGTGGCAAATCAACATTGGAACCACTTTAAGGATGATGGTCGGCAAAGAATGGCTCGCATGGCGGCAGCATCTGCATGGGGATTGAATCAGTGGGACTCTATGGAGAAGTACGTGAACTGCATTCCACGGGACACACAGGATGGAGCATTTTATAGAGCAGTTCTTGCAGTGCATCGGGGGCAGTACCTAGTTGCCCAGCAGGTAATATTTCCGTTACTGCACGTATGTCTGAAACTAATAATTTTTTTGGATCGCTATAACTTTTTTTATGTTATAGCTAGTAGATTCTGCCAGAGATTTGCTTGACACAGAGCTGACGGCCATGGCAGGGGAAAGTTACCAGCGAGCATACGGTGCCATGGTGTCGGTGCAGATGTTGGCAGAATTGGAAGAGGTGGTGCAGTACAAATTGGTGCCTGAGAGGAGGCCTACCATCCGCAAGATGTGGTGGGACCGGTTACAGGTAATATATGTGTATTTTTATTGTGTGCACAGTTCAGGGTTTTTGGCTGACATGGCCGCCATCTCTTATTGGCAAAAAATCTAAGAATGATCAAAGTTTCAAAATGTTCCAGAGAACATAATCTTCTTGTTAATAGAGTTATTTCATAAAATACCTCCAGTAAGGCAGCACTATTAGCACATGTGAATACAAATATCATTACTTTTTCTTTTCTTCAAAGTAATTTTATTTCATGTTAAAATTGGTTACTAGTGAGATCAATATTGATTAGTTTTTCTTGTTTATTTTGATTTACTTACGGCTGTGTTTTGATTAATATTTCTTTTTTTTTTATGCAAACGGTTATGATCTCAATAAAACTCCTACAGCTTTATAATTTCACTTAAAAATTTTTATTACCACTCATTGCATATATATCAAAGAGGGGGAGGGGGGGAGTGAGAGAGAGACAGAGAAAGAGAGAGAGTGTGTGCATGAGAGCGTGTGCATGAGAGCATGTGTGTGTGCACGAATGTGTGTTGGTTGCATGCGTGTGTTGGAGTGTGTACACACATGCGCACATACACACCTTCCTGTGTTAAAAATAGCCTTAATTTTTTTTTTCTAAACAGTTGTTTTGGGTGTTTTTCAAGTTTGGGTGTGAGAGTTTTAGTTGGAGTAATTCGCATTTTCAAGAGAAGTGGTGATGGTGGTGGTATCAGGGGCAGCAGCAGTGGGGGTGGTGGTAATGAACAGTGGTGTGGAGTGAGATTTGTGTCTCTCTTAACATCGAGGTCTGGAGAGTGAAGTGAGGTGAGTATGCAGCAGAACTGGAATGCAAGGGCGAGGGAAATGGGAGATCCCCGAGAAAACCAGCTAACAAGCACCATCGTCCTGCGCGATTCCCATGTGGAAATTTGGGAGCGACCCGGCCTGGTGTCGAACCCGGTTTGCCTAGTTGGGAGGCGAGCAGTCTGACCACTTCACCACCGTGGCCCTAGTGGTGGTGGTTGTGTGGGTGCACGCGTGTAGTGTTTACCTTTGTTTCTAAGTGGAGAGCATGGAGTAGGCTTGAGGTATTACCCAGCTCTCTTTTCTGGGAACTGTAATAAACTAAATGCCTCAATGCAATGTAGACTTTGTCTGCTTTGTAGGTATCCACCTACACACCCAAGGATCCATTTTTATAAAAATGTTTATAATATTAATGTAGGGCTTTTTAATTAGTAAGGCCAAAATATACATCACTTGTGATTGTTTTGAAAGCTTGGCAAGTGCTTACTAACGTCTTTTCCTGTGTGTAGGGTTGCCAGCGCGTGGTGGAAGATTGGCAGCGTATCATTCAGCTACACACACTGGTTGTATTGCCACAGGAAGATATGCACACTTGGCTCAAATATACTTCACTGTGCAGGAAGTCTGGACGCCTGGTAAGAATATGCACAAAAGGCACATGTTTATGTCACAAACATTATTAAAAACCAAAATCTGTTTTTTTTTTTGTGTATTCTGAAAATATGAAAATCCTTTAGCTCGTGTGTATGGGAAGATGTTCACAAAGTTACTTTTACTATCCAATGCTTCTTTGTCTAGAACATTAGATTAAAGTATAAACTAAAATTTGTATTTTACATAGCACTGTTATGCTAAGAATTGTTTGTAAATTTGGCCATGTTAGACAAATAGCACAAACCATCACTGGTTCAGGCTCCTTTCCACTCAAGCCTTAGCTTGCCTGGCCGCCAACGGCCTGCTATAACATTGTTATTTATGGACATGTAGAGGTAATGCACCTCTTAGTTTAGCATCTCATTTTGCACATTTTTTATATTACTAGAAATCCTTATGTGTGTTATTTTTGCATGTGTTTGTGTATGTATCTCTTACAAATATAATTTACCTATTTTACACACAAAGAGATGCATGTGTGCATGTGTGCTCACACATATATGCGTAAGTGTACAATGTCTAATTTATGTTTGTAATACATTGCAGTACTGATATTCTACTTCTCCACCTTTGTTTTAAAATGTGTAAATTTACTAGCACGTTATTGCAATTGGAATGGTAGTAACATTGCCTTGTACCACAGGAGTAGCACTAAGTCAGCTTATGAATGAGGAGATAAAATGTTATGCAGGGAGGGGAAACGTATCGTAAATATAGCTGTCCACCATATGTTAGACAGTGTGCTTGTTTGTGCTAATAAAAAAGAATGATGTGTTCTATGCACAATAAATTACTTCCAAATATTTTTTGGCAGGTAGCTAGTAGTAATTTTATGTTTAACATTATTTATCATTGAGTGATCTTCGGGAAAATGATGCTTAATCTGAAGTTCCATTAGGCATGCAGTAATATATTGATGCTGATTGTGTTGTGGTTATCATACAAAATAGCAGAGTTTATATGTAAATGAGTACTAACTCGAGCATTTTGAAGGTCTATCTTAGAGATAAGTTATCATTGTGTAATCATTTCTTGAAAGGGAAGAAACTTGTGAGTTAGGAAGACCTGTGTAAAGTGTAAGTTAAAAATTTAAAAATAACATTAACATTTGATTTTGGTCTTTTTACAATCATGTTGCTTAATAGGTATCATGAGGTATAATTTTTCCTTTTAAGACATAAGACAGTCATCTGTGCACCCCAAGCATATCATTGCCATGTCAAGGGCGCCATATTTTCCCCATGAGCCTCCGACTCTGTAATGAGGGAGGGAGCCCTTTTCTGCTAAGCTTCACTGCTGCTAGGTAGAGTAATGCTGCCTCTGCTACCACTACAAGTGATGAATCAACCAGCATGTAGGTTGACAGAAAACAGCAGGTTAGTCAAAGTCTGAAGGGGAAGTGTTCCTTAAATGATTGGAGATTTGGACTGCAATAAATGAGTTTAGTATATCTAAGAGATGACAAGTCTTGAGCAAGTGCACAACTTAGGTGCTAGAATTTGGGCTTGAGAGGTTTGGTGCAAAGATAAAGACTCAATTTCAAGGAGAGGGAACCTTGGGTAAGACAGTTAACAACCTCTATGCAAGGTGACAGACGAGAGGTCTGAACTGGTTGTCGGCCAAGGATTATACATGTAGATGCAATGGTTCCTGGCCAAACCAATGAAGTTATGGGCCCCTGTGCATGAGGGCTTATACTGACTGCTATCTGTGCCTTTATTGGGTAGCACTCTAAGCAAGGGTGCACACAAGGCTTCTTTTATTTGGGAGGTGGGAGGGGCTAGACTGAAGCTTGTACACTGGAGAGCCAAAAAAACTGGTATAGGCGTGCATATGCAAATAACAGAGATATGGAACCAATCAGAGTAACGCGATGCAGTTGGCAGCGTCTATATAAGACAGGCGTCTGGTTACTGCTGCTACAATGGCAGGTTATCAAGATTTTAAGTGAGTTTGAACGTGGTGTTATAGTCGGCGCACGAGAGATGAAACATAGTATCTCCGAGGTAGCGATAAAATTTGAATTTTCGCGTACAACCATTTCACGAGTGGACCGTGACTATCGGGAATCCGGAATACGTCTAGATACGACTCTGACAGGTGACAGATACATAAGCATCCTGTCCGATCACCTGCACCCATTCATGTCCATTGTGCATTCCGACGGACGTGGACAATTCCAGCAGGACAATGCAACACCCCACACGTCGAGAGTTGCTACAGAGTTGCTACCGAGTTGCTCCAGGAACACTCTTCTGACTTTAGACACTTCCATTGGCCACCTAAATCACCAGATATGAACATTATTGAGCATATCTGGGATGCCTTGCAATGTGCTGTTCAGAAGAGATGTCCACCGCCTCGCACTCCTATGGATTTGTGGACTGCCCTGCAGGATTCATGGTGTAAATTGCCTCCTGCATACCTTCAGACATTAGTTTGGTCCATGCCACGTCATCTTGCGGCGCTTCTGCGTGATATTAGGCAGGTGTACCAGTTTTTTTGGCTCTTCAGTGTATATCCAGCCTTGGTGCAATGGGGTGAGAGTTGTGGTAGTGACAAGGGGCATGAATCCCAATACTTTTTGTGTGGAAAATGAATGTTACAATTACCTATAATTTCATTTTGCTCCCTGCAAATAAAGTGGTTTGGAGAGATTTGTGTGGCTCTTAACATAGAAGTCTTTGAGAGCTGATGAGGGTGAAACGAGGTTAGTATGGAGCAGCACCGGAATGCAAGGGCGTGGGAAACTGGAGTGAGTGAGTGAAGAGATATGGGTTGCTCATAACTTCGAGGTTGTGGGAGTCGGTGAGAGTGAAGCGTGGTGAGTATGGAACAGCGCAGGAATGGAAGGGCGGTGGAAATGGGAGATCTCCGAGTAAACCTGCTGACGAGCAGCATCATCTGGCACGATCCCCATGTGTGAAAATCCGGGAGTGACCCTGCCAATAATAGAATTTGGTTCCCTGAGGTGGGATGCGAGTAGTCTGACCATTACACCATGGCTGCATCCTCTCCTGCGCACAAAGGATGGGCAAGTTGGCCACTGGAGGCTGGAGATCCTATGCATTACCAGTGAGAAATTACTACTGGTATGACTTATGCACTTTTATTGTGTATAACTGCACAATAAAAGAAAGGCTAGTTCGTAAAATTTCCTCCAGGGTAGCTAGCATCAGGGGTAACATGGAAAAGTCAGGGGAATACTGTTAGCACTATAAGTCCTGGCGGGTGAATTTACAGGAGGCAAGGTGCAGCCAGCAAGGGGAGAGGCAGCTGCACACGCGCCTGCGGTATCCTAATGCCATGATTAAAACATTGATCTCCTTATAGTCAGTTGCACATTTGCTGTTGCGTGCAAAATATTTTTGTAACAGTTTGTACACAGCCAGGCCATCACTACTACTATCAGCTGCCGCCAGCTGTGCCATGCCGGCATCCCGAGCACAGGCATCTAGGGAGGCGAGCCTCCAGGACTTGTGATGCTTACAGTATCAGGGAAATTTATGATAGGTCAGGGAATTTTGATATACTTGGTATAAACATATTTCTTTTATTTAAGATACTAAATACTGAATTCTAGCACTTAATGCTGTATGCCATCTCATGAATTGTACTGTGCACTATTTAGTTTGTTCTACCTTTATAAAAAATTTAAAAGTTTGGGGGTAATTCTGTTACTTTGCATGTAACATATTTATTATTGTACATATTTTTGTGCCTGAGTTTATTTTTGTTGATACAGCTAACATTGACATAGTGGAAAATGTGATCTTCAGTGCCAGATAAGGATTCTGCAAATAAAATACTTTCTGAAATAGCAATTTGAACACAAGTAGTTTTTGGAGAATTGCTACGTTGTATAATGATCTTTGTACAGTCAAATCTTGCCAAAGTGACACCAGTAATTATTCCCTGAAGTAAAAACAATTTTTTGTGGAGCCATAAAAAATTTGATTGAATAAATAATAATGGCGTGTGGGGAGTGCACCCAGGGCAAGGCAACACCCTCCGAGTGACGGTCTTTCCATCTGGGACCCGTAGGTGACCGTCATCCCAGAGCATGACGGAAATGAAACCATATAATGGAGCGGCGCTGGAATGCAAGGGCGGGGGGAATGGGAGTACCCCGAGAAAACCCGCCACTAAGCGGCATCATCCAGCATGATTCCCACATGCGAAAATCCGGGAGTGAACCCGCTGGGGATTGAACCCGGATCGCAGTGGTGGGAGGCGAGCACCCTGGCCACTATGCCACCGCTGCCCCTATTTGATTGAAAAAGAAACATTTTAAGGAAATAGGCCAAAAACTAAGTTTTTTGCATTTATTGTGATTCTCTTTGCCATCCTGTACAACTCCAAATAGGGAAAGATCTTAAAATAGACACCACTCACCATCGACCCTTTCTATGAAGGTCGCCAAGATTTACGGAGACAAGACGCATGACTGCCAGCCTGCCTTTATTCAAGTTATGCCAAATAGTTGCCTTTGTGAGGTACAATATAATAAAAACACTGGACTGAACTACNGAAAGATCTAAAAATAGACACCACTCACCATCGACCCTTTCTATGAAGGTCGCCAAGATTTACGGAGACAAGACGCGTGACTGCCAGCCTGCCTTTACTCAAGTTATGCTGCATAGTTGCCTTTGTGAGATACAATATAATAAAAACACTGGACTGAACTACTGAAAGGAAAAGTAAAGACTATCTTTGTTTGACAGAGCTGTGAACAAATAGATTAATTACAAGTTCATATCCAGATACATTTGTTTTTCCTATGTGAAGGTTATTAGGACAACAGGCAAGGCTGGAAATTTGTGCGGTATTAGAAATAAAGCATTGTACACTAATTTGTTCTTTTTTTAAAGCTCTTTTCCAACAATTTGATACTAGGAAGCCTAGAAGATGCCACTAAATGTCTTTCATAAATAAGAAAATTCGGAAGCTAGAAAATTTCTATGACACATCACAGGGCAAAGGGAAATTAGGATTTTTTTCTCCGTGTGATAGAGGTGAAGTAAATCAACATTTACAGCAAAAGAAGAGCTTCAAAATGGCAGACATGATCACATGGAGCGGGAACCTGTCTAAGAAGCCTGACTAGACATTTTCTTTACAGTTTTCTAGAAACGAAGACATCATTCATTCACAAATAATGTTTTAAAATGTAGGCATGTTCCGATTAAAATTATTTCCAGTAACTGCACAAATGGACTCACATTACCGTAAAACTTAGCATAAAAATGGTGCCATGAATCAGTCTGAAGTTAGCACTGGAGATGTTTTGTTTACAGTTTGATAGAAAATAAGACGTAATTAATTCAAGAAACAATATTGTTACAAGACGCCAGGAAAGTATTCATGTTTGTGAAAAATGTTCTTTGTAAAAAAATTAATTTTTCATTTATTTATAATGCTATAAATATTTACATAGCTATTATTTACAACATTAAACTATCCATCTCCACTATTACTCTTATTATGTTCAGTGAGCACAATATTTAATGTCTTATCTCAATTCTAGTTAAAGTCCTTATTGCTTTCCCTATATATTGAATACAGCCACTTAATTCACACTCATGATTTAACAATTAATATTCAATCTGACTATTGCAATCATTCTAAATGTCTGTCACTCACGCATCCAGTTCAGTAGACCTGCGTGTTATGCTTACTCTCCACTGCACCGATACTCGCAGTCCACAAACTTCACTCTACCGGTCACTTAGGTCACCACTCCTTGCTTCGCTGGCTTGTCGCTTCACTGTCTTTGCACACCTTGCTCTTAAGTCCAAACAATGCTCCAAATTTCAGACTGTCAAGTTGGAGGCTTATTGTGGCTTAAATTGTCTCGCTGGGCTGATGCAGAAGGTTCCAATGCACCCCGAGTCCTGCTGAGAGGTGAGGGCTATGACCAGAATGTTCTTGCAGTGATAACTGCAGACATCCAATTCTTTCAATGACAGATATACTTTATCGCCGCAGCGGAACTCATTTGTAAATCTCTGGACATTCTTTGATGTATCACTATGGGCTTGATACACTGCTTCACTCGCTAGAACAGGATGGGGCTAAGGAAGCAATGCAGACCAGCAACCTGTATGCTCTGTTGCGTATACGGAGGCCGTATTTTGACAGTTCTAAGAAAGTAGCCAGTGTAGTTTTGCTAATGTAGCCATCTGCCTCAGCTGTTCTGACACGGGGAAGCCATGCTGTTTATGTTAGCTGTTGACATTACGTGGGACTGTGATGTTATATGTACAACCAACTTTGTTTCAGAAAATATGAAATTTCCTGATGCAGTAAAAACTGCTTAATCCAAAATGTGCATTTTCAAAAAACTATTTTAAAAAATTTATAATGTTTTTTATAATGTTTGAAAGTAAAATGTATCTAGAGCAGTGTTTTATGCATGTGCTAAATAATTTCAGTTAGTATATTTGAACAAAAATGATATGCCACATACATATTGGTTACAAGGTATACAGCATATATATCTTAAATTTTTCTGCAACTGACTGATGCAGTGAGTGTGTGAGTGTATTACTAAAGTCCATATTTTATTTAATTAAGTATTTACAGGATTCACACACATGAACAATTTATTATATATTTTTTCTTTTGCTGGTAAACGTGTAGAAAGAGAAAGAGGCTGGGAACTGGGTTGGAGGTGAGTTTCTTTATTATTATTTATTTCATCTTTATTTTTTTCATCCATAGCATGCTTTCTTATTAACTGCAAGTGTTAGTATACACGATTGCCAGTTATATCTTTAAACTTCGTTTTACTTTTTCAGTAGTGCTGTTTTCGTTATTAACTGTTAATGTTACGAGTTTATTCATGTATGAATCACCTACAAAATGTGTTTGTATCCTGACACAAGCAAATACAGTGGAACCGCGTTATTGCGAGTATGGCCTATAGCATCACGTCCGCTATTGCGATAGTTTTTAAATGTACAGTCATTTTCCGTATCATTTGAAAGGTACTTAATTTCGTTTATAACACAAATCTGGCAATGAAGCCTTTCATTATAGCAATAGGAACATTTGTAAACTCGTATTTTTTAAATGTTTAAACACGTTGTATCGCAGGTGACATTCATCCACTTGCCATGTCCAAGCCAGCCTTTGTTAGTCTGTTTTTTTTTTGCCATGCTAGAATGTCAACCCTAAAAAAAATGTGTCGCCTCTTCCCTTCTCTACCTGAGAGGTTGGCTATCCTCTGCCATACACGGAAACAAAGAAGGCTTGGAGGAATTTATCGATCTGCAACCAGAATGAGAAAGGGAAAGGCCGAGGGACGAGAGAAGGGAGGAGAAAGAGTATAGCGTAGAGAAAGGGGGGGGGGACAAAGTCTGTTGTGGTGAATGGTGGTGGAGAGGGGGAAGAGGGAAGTTTTCAGTGATCTCCAGGCTTTGTGTGTGAAAGAGAGAGACAGTGAGTGAAGTAGCGCACACTGATTGTGAGTGAAGTAGCGCACACTGATTGGTAGGCAACTAACTCCCTCCCGCCGCCTCACAAATTTGGCAGAGGGGAAGAAGAATGGAGGAGGAAGCAATGTCGCGCGCATCTGCTGGTCGTTACATAATGCCACTGTCAGACGTAGATTTTTTGTACTAACTTGTCACTGCATACGCGTAGTTTACGGCATTCTTTAAACACAGGATCTACAAGGGCAAATACAATTAAAAAAATTACGGGTCATGGTAAATTTTGTTATAACGATAACTCGCTATAGCGATAATTTATTTTGCCATTGTCGACTATCGTTATAACGCGGTTCCACTGTATTTGGTACCTTACCTGCATTATTCTGTGACACATTAAAATAATTTATACTCTTGCTGCAACACTCTTAAAATGCAGCAACGCTTGAAGTTTAGCCTCTCACAGTCATCGTGCCAAAAATTCATAGCTAGTTTATTTTATATTTCACTTAATAATTGTTACGAATGGGTACACTTGGCCGAAATTTAATAACATCTCTAGACTCGCGTATTAATGTACTGTACCTTGCATTTTTTTAAATAGTTTTGCACATGGGAAAATAAAACATAACTCTATTAGTACAAAGCGATTATAGTTAACTTAGCTTGTTACAGGATCAAGAATTGACAATCCGCAAGAATGTGACAAAATATAATTGAATAACATTTTTAAAAATACATGGTTTTATTATTTTCACGCACTTCAGTTAATGTATTTAAGCTAAATCTTTGACCAAAAGTTGTAAATCTAAGATACCCTAACACAAACACACTTACATACATTTAGGCTACAGAAACACTTCATAATTGTACTCAAAATAATAAAATCTAAAAACTTCGGACATCAGTGTGCATAAATAAACATCACATGACGTTAGGCACAAAAGTGGATAAGCCTACAGAATGTAATTACACGTAATGAATATAATAAAAAATAAATTAATTATGTTTGAAGTTAACACATCGTACATGAGATTGCTGAAATTAAAATTCTAACTATTTATGTTATTTAAAATAAGATATTGCAAAAAAAAAATACACCTAACATATTACATTCTTCTAGAAACTTTCACTTCAGTAACAACTAAAAAACTTTTTTATGTGTAAATAAATGTGTGTGTTTGTGTGTGCACATTCTGTAGACGATTCATACAGGAAATTTTCATCACATCACAAATATACATTGCTGCACACTGCGGAAAAACACACGTTGCCGGTCCACTGCCGTCATGAGAAAATAATGAATTATTAATAACGCATCGAAAACAGTACTGCACGGGAAATAGTATAATATTTTGTTTCACTAAGTTACAGTATAAATAAGGTTTAAAGGAATAAAACGTGAAACTCATATATTCACTTGTGAAAACGTAGTAACCACGGAGTAGCCAGTATGGTGTCGGTCACGCACAAAGTTCACTGGAATCTTCTTGCTCATAACAGGCAAACAGGGCGAGGCGTTTGCCAGAGCACTGCCTCCTCATTAAAAATTCATGATAGTTGAAACTGTTAAAAGTACAAAGTAGCAATTACAAAATATTTTATAAACTATTTATGTTACTGCAAAAGCGATATTTTTGTCAACCCTAATGGGAATTTTTAATTTGCTAATTTATTTTGTGCACACTATTTTCAGCAAGTGTTGCCAAAGTGAACACATACACAAACATGTTAACAACTAGCTGATCGCAGGCACTGCAAATTGAGTAATTTGTTGTTACACCTTTACAAAGTTGGTGGTTTTTTCTGTCAGAAAACTGCCTTCGTAAATGAAGCACAGTATAACAATATTTTTAAAGATAGGCATGTTGTGGTTAAAACTATTTAGAACTGCAGATACAAACACAGATTACCGNCAGCACCTTATCTCCGTGGCAAGGCTATAAATGCTCGTTAGTAGTGTATAATAGGGCATTCGAACGCAGGTTCAATGGTGCGGAGACAAAGATGACCGCCGTCGGAATGCAAGAGCATGAAAAAAAATTAAGCAGAATGCAAGAGCATGAAAAAGTCATGAAAAAGTGTCATGGCAGCCAGTTAGCGGCCATGTTGGCAGCCAGTGTCCGCCATTTTGCTAGCCAGTAAAAAAAATTATAATTTTTTCTGTACCGGGCGCGAGGGTTTCCTCCGAGTCTTCCATGACCGCCGCCGCCATTTTGCCAGCCAGTAAAAAAGTTATGTAAAAAGTTATGTAAAAGTTATGTAAAAAAATTTCCCCTGCGCCGGGGTGGGGTGGCTAGCCAGTGTGTGTCATGGCCGCCGCCAGTGTGCAATGGCCGCCATTTTGCCAGCCAGTAAAAAAGTTATGTAAAAAGTTATGTAAAAGTTATGTAAAGCCATTTTTTCATACAGTAAAAAAAGTTATGTAAAAAGTTACGTAATTTTTTTTCGTACGTTGCAGTGTAGCTTGCGCGAGGGCGCGCCCAGCCTCACCCCTCGTGCAGCGATGCGAAACTCCCCTCGTGCAGCGAGGCGGAACTCCCCTACCGAGCTCGCTACAGGAGGGGTGAACGCTCGCCACCCCAGTCTTCTCACACACACTTGTCAGGATTTTTTTTAATCAGACGTAATAACAATAAAGTATTAAGAAGTAAGTTTCCCCCGCCATAAGATCTATATTTTCTTAGGCGGTAAAAACACTTTGTTTTTAATCAGGCGTAATAAGAAGTGTTCATATAGTGTATTCAGGAGGAGGCAGTGTTTAACTTGTAAGAAGTAATCATGGGTTTTATAACTTCATTTCGTTTGTATTCATGAGGGATGGTTGGGGTTTAACTTGCAAGTGTTCAGATTTGTAAGTATTCATGTGATGGTGTCAGTTTTATAACTTGTAATAATTTCACTTACCAGCAACGTCTTCCCGCTTACCAATCTACATGGAATAATCATGCAGACGGACCCCGGACTTGGAACCGGCAGTACTCTATTCCTACAACACTATCAATACATATAAATAAATATATATTGGTAACGTTATAGATATAGCGAACAGGTGGGTTGCGGAGCGACAAGAAGGAAAACAATGAAGCGAGTGCTTCAACAACTGGGAAACGGGAAAAAATATATGCGTGCTAGGATACTGCAGTACGACATTAACGAGACGGGTGTGATGCCAACACACACAGTGCGATGGTGGGAAACAATCATGTGGATTCTACATAAAGTGGCTAACAGAAAACGCACAGTTGTTTTGCTTGCAGACTCTAACTAATTGAAACAGTAGCGACGAGAAAACAAATCTAAGATATACAGGTAAACAATTTATTTTTAGCTTGCAGACTTTAACCAATTGAAATAGTAGCGATGATGAGATAAGCTGAAAACAATTTCTTTTTTTTGCTCTAACTAATTGAAACAGTAGCGATGACGACAAAACAATTTTTTAAGATACAAAAAAAACATGTACAGGGCGTGCTGGTAACATGCATGACAAGACTTTTTGCATGCTACCATCCAGTATACCTGACAAGTCGAAGATTGCAACGCTTGCATGAACTATAGTACACTGGATCAGACTGCGCGGACCAATGTTTGTATACCTGACAAGCCCTCCAGGCCTGCATGTGCTCCGGTATACTGCAGGAATAAAAACCGATAATCTNTGTTTGTATACCTGACAAGCCCTCCAGGCCTGCATGTGCTCCGGTATACTGCAGGAATAAAAACCGATAATCTACCTGACAATGTTAGGAACTTGCCTCTTGAACGAGCTACAGTAGACTATCAGCCAGCATACCTGGCAAGCCTGCAACACACTTGCATGTGCTACAGCATGCTTATCGAGAAATATGACTACCAAAACCCCCGGCCATGCACCTGACAGGCGGAATACGAATATGTCTGTACGTGCTACAGTACATGCCGGGAGAATAAGCACTCTCTCTGCCAACACAGAGCTGTTTTTCGCATTAGGCCTGATAGCCATAGGGGGCGGTATGTATGCCATCATCCAGGACTTTCCGCTTATCGTCCATCCACGAAAGAGCCAGTTTGGAGGATTGCTCTGTATATACTGTGTGATGGTACGACCTAATACCTGCAACCTGTACTCTCATGTTGCGCTGGACCGAAAGAATGCGCCGATAATCGTCGAACGTTATCGTATTGTCAACTACG